>JARJDV010009166.1:0-135595 GCA_030264675.1 Anaulacaspis nigra
GTTTTAGTCCGGGCAAAGCCGGATGAGTACGCTAGTAATTTATAAATGAAAAACTTGTGTGAAATATACGAAAAGGGATACTAAATGACAGTGATAAAAATTTACAACACAATGGAAAAATGGCGAAAAATGTAGTAATTTTTCTCTCGCATACGAAATTAGGTATATCTTATGTTTCACTGAGCAAACACATGTAACACCTGGTTTGTGAATGGGTGAGACTTTCCGCATTGGTGGTGAAGCCTACACAAACAGAGTGAGAAATATCAGCATAATATTATCATTGCACAATGGCCATTGGAAATTTCATTAAAGTTTCATATTTCAAGCAAGAGGCTTATTCATTCAGCAATTGGTGCTACATGCAATTTGCACACGCGAATCCGAAATGATATGCGCATTGCATTCGAACAGAAAATCGGTTATTACAGCATTTACATGCGCATTTTCATACAATTGTTCGTAGCACGCCATTTGCATTCGATGGAAAAAGAATGACCATTTTGGTGAACATGTGCGCGTGCGTCTGGCTTGGCTTCGAAGATATTACTTAATGTTTGGACTTGCAACAGCAACAACAACAACAATTACCAAACGCAACACACATGTTGATTCTCGAGTGGGCAGCAAGCAAATCTGTGGGCAGCACTCCTTGCTGCTTGCTGCAAAACTATGAATGAACGAACGAACGAACGAACGAACGAATCCTCCGCAGTCGACGCAATCGTGTGTGCGTTCGTATTAATATGATTACATTGCATGTAAATATCTAATGTATATTTGTATCCGCGTTTTTATAACGAGTTGAATGAAAAATTCGATAGTGCCTGGGCGTAGAGTGCATACGCAAGACACGCTTTGCTTTCAGTGGGACGATGAAATCGTGTAGAAAAATATTATGAATGGTCATGTCCCAGATGCATTGAGCTTCTGTTTATTTACAAATAAATAATTTGTTGACGAAGCCTTCGACAAATAATCCGGTGTAGTGTGTGTCAAATTCCACGAAAATTATTTACACATTTCGGCTATTGATTGATGCAGATTCCTATAAAAAAGCAATTTATCGTTTCAATTCGTTTAATCACCATTTAGAACAGTGATTAATCGCTAAAGGGGTTGTGAAAAGTGCACATTCTGACATTTGCAGCACTTTCAAATGCGTAGGCGATCCCGGCGTTCCCGGAAAATTTCCCGAAGCCATAATACCCCTCCAGAGTATGCAACCAGTGTGCGCTTGAATGATTCTTAGAGTTCCAAAAGTGGAACGATATTGAATGAAATATAAAGTTCAATTTTCTGCAGATGACAAGTGTATTTTTGTTCGAAATATAACGATTACTGAATTGGATGCGCCATCGCATTCAACGTGTATTTTTAACAAGTTGTATCCAATGCTGCGGTTTATATTTAGCAAAGTAGACCACAGTGAAATACACGCGACTCGTTTGCGCGATATCCGAGAAACGCGTTTTAGATTACATAAGTTATGATCATGCAGTGCATCCGTCCTTAGGGAGTGCTAACGGCGCGCTTGATCCTTGCGCTTTCCACGAAGTGCAAATGCCGCGCGGCGTTCGCAGAATAGCGTTAATGCGATATTCATTAGATGCAGGATGTGAACAAGAGCGTACGACGTGTTTGCAGAGTATTATCCTCCTTGCAATGCGCAAACGAGTTCAGCCACGCGCAGGACATGAATCAACCGCTCACGCTTTTCCCATTCACCGATTTTCATTCATCGGTGTAACGCTGCGCCATTGATGACAAACGCCAATGTACTTTATTGAAATATTTGCGCAAATATCGCGTAAAAGCTGATTCCACTCGATATTGAAAAGTTACGAAATGTCCTTTGAATGTTTCAAAGCCGTCGGAGCCGTGAACTTTGGCCTTGAAATTTAGGGTTGAAAATCAGGATGGAAGTGGAAATGAACGACCTTGCCACATGAAAAGCGCGCGGCTGCTTTCAGGGTTGAAAGCGGCGCATCGACCGCCGCTTTTCACATCAGCGTTAAGGATCAAGGCTGGCGAATGGCGCATTCCCAGAAAAAGCATTCGCAATTCCCAGGCTCTTGTCGTGAATGCTCGCTGTTAGAAGTAAATGGAATGAATACACTTTGTGTGTGGCGTCGTCATAGCAATTGGCATTATACCTGTTGCTGTGAACGACTTTTTCATGTATCTAACAGAAAACTTTGCACCATTTCATTCAATTTCGAACAAAATGTCTCCAATGTTTAATGAAACCCAACCTAACCTTGCTAATCTTGTAATGAACAACAATAACCAGAAAGACAGCCAAAAATATTGTTGGAACAAACAGGAAATCATAGCGATGCGCACATCCAGTGAGGAGTGAATTTCCAGCCGATGAGATATTCAAGTAAATATCATTAACATCAAAATGTCAAAGATCATGTGCATCGAATTGCGCTAATACAGGTAGATAGGTTATTCAATGAGAGCGAACAATAATAGATATTACGGTTCCCGATTGAACGAGCAGATCAATGCGCGTTGGCGAGCCGTACATGGAAAAAATTCACGCACTGCAGATATAAACGCTGTTTGACCTTTGCGATAATATGCGTTGCAGCTGGGGATGAAATCTGAAATTTGCCAATTTGTGCAATTTGACTGCGTGCACCAGCAGCAGCGGCGGCAGCCAAGGCTTTTCCCGGTATTTTGCGGCTTTCCTCGATCCAGCGCTGCGTTAAAGGTCAAAGGGCACGCGGTGTCAATTCTGGCTGGGTCGTGCTGCGAGCGCAAATCGCAGCCAGCCACTGCGTTTTAAATTGTTGTTGCCAGGACAACCATCCTGGGACCTGCGAGATTTATCTTCGTATAATATTCATACGGATAAAGTGGAAATACGGCCGAAAGAACAATTTTCATGCGACCGCTCACCTTTTATTCATAGGGGTGAAGGATGAGCACGCCATGAATGATGAGAGTGACATCTGGATTTGACAGCAACAGTTGTAATGTAATGTATTGGGGAGCGTGGATTAGAAATAATCGAGGGTTTTGAATGATTGCAATAGATCGGACTTTCGCTTTCGCGTTGATTTCGCACGTTCGGCTTGTCCGTAAAACGCATTCTATTATTATCGAACGCTTCGGGGCGCGCAGAGAAGTTCAATGTCTAGGGCTAGGTTGCAAAGCAGTATTCGCACGCTTTCCATTCATAAAATCGCAGCGCCCAGCGAAGCCCCAGGGCTGCGCGTTGCGACGCGTTGACGTCACGCACCGATCGATGCAATTTGACGTCAGAGCGCCGGGCTACTGACGTCACGCGACCGCCGCCGCCGCCTCGGATGTTGAGGGCCGCCAAAGTTTGTATACCTTCTCGGCTGCCGGCCGGTGCGTGGGCGCAGTGCGCTACCCTTTAACCAGGCGCAATAAGGGTTGAGACAAACTGCATACACGCTTATTTGCGTGTGCCTTCCGCAACAGTTGTACGAAAATAGTTTCGCCTTGACCTACTTCAAGCCGTTTCCACTTAGCCGTCGTCGAGTGTGCTTAGAACAATCGAATGTTCAATTAATGCATGTCACATTTGAATGCACGTCATTGTTGACTGTAACGCATGGCGTTGTTCGTTTGATTGATGTATGATGCTGTTCGGGTTAAAATGTAAATATCATATAAAACCGGTAGGATTTTCCGCACTGGCGAATGTGCGCTGTGTTTGCATTGGTTCTACGCCGCGTAATAGCAAGTTGCTTACGTTTTCCGCTATCAATATTAACACCGTCATCGGCCTCATAAGTTCTACAAGTGCCATATGATTTTTCATAATCCGAGCGGGTGTTCATTTCTATTACATACGCGATGCCTATCAAGATCTAGTTTATCGTCAATGTGATTACATTATGTTCAATACACGTCAATTCTTATTACACACGCATAAATTATAATGTCGGATTAATTGTGTTGTAATGTAATAACCGCACATCATATTATAGTTCAATCGATTCACATGAATAAATAATTTGCTCGATTACGTAATACGTTTAATGATACATTAAACGTTAAGATATTAGTTAGGTAATTTACTCAATTTTCGAAATACTTAATATATTTGTTTGCATCATATAATGAAGTACGTAAAAAATATAGGAATTTTCTATTTGCAGTAAAACGCTTTAAAAACCATAAGATTAATTATTATTTAATTAAATTCAACAAATAAAAGACGAAAACATAAATTTACTTAAAAAAAATGCATTTTAGGAAGTTTTCCGGACTCAACTATATGCAACCTATATTACATTCAAGAATGGTATTTAATTGCATTATAACCTCAAACAACTAGTAGTTGGTACACAATGGTATATACTTCGTTATATTAATTTTTATATGTAGTATTAATTGAGGATGGACGAGTTACTAAATAATTTTGAAGCTTTACGCATCTCAGCGCTGTCTAAATCAGCATTAGTGAATGATCATGCAGGGGATGTTACTTTGGGACCTAATTCAAATACAGAATCGATTTCAACTCATTCTTCATCCACTTCTTTGCCGACTGTTGAACTTTCGTCTTTACCAGAGGATAAAACGTTGACAAATGGGTTTCATGACCGAGGACTTGACAAAGTTCCAACATACTCAATGAAGGAGAAAGCCATTGCTGTTGCATTAAAAACACAAGAAGCTAAGAGGCAATTAGAGGTAAAAAAGAGAACAGAAATGCGTTTTAAGACATTTGCAGAATTTGATAAGGCCCTACTAGAAAGGAAGAAAAAATTTTGGGAACAGCATCAAGCTGAAATGGAAAAACAAATAAAGCATGAGGAATACTTAATCATTAGTACACTTGAAGAAATTGAAGCAACTTCTTTGGCACTTTTCAAAGAAGAACAGGAAATCATTCATAAACAACAGCTAGCAAGTGCACAACTGCTAAGTATAAAGGAAGAACAATTTGCACATTTACAAGCACTTGCAGCTAAAGCAAAAGAAATTGTGAAAGAGCATAAAGGCTGTGTAGAGGATATTGATAAAGTGATGAAGCAGAATCCAGAAGCAGCTGATGTGCTATGTAAATATGCAACTGAAGTTGTAGATGCATGCAATGCAATAGATAGTTTTCAAAAGAAAATAAACAAAAAGAATGTTCAATTAGCTCCAGAAGACATTCAAGAAGCAGAATCACAATTGAATTGTGCACATGCATTGAAAAACAAGATCCATGCTGAAATAAAGGCTAGTTATGAGAAACGTGAACAAGAGGCGGCAGAAAAGATTGCGTTACTCAAGCAGAAAGAGGCTGAACTGGCTAAGGAGCAGGCAGAGGCGGCAAGGCAACAGGAGGAACAGAAGAAATTGGCAGAAGCCAAAACTTTGGCTGAAAATGAAGTAGTTGCTGTTAGAGATCCATCAGCAAATGAAAGGAATATGAATCCAATGTATGAGAAACTTATTGTCTTTCAACAACAACATAGTTTAAGCTTTAAGCAACTATTGGATGATGTATCATGGAAACAATTTAAATTCAATTGCAAAAAAGCGGTAAATTTGCCTGTTAATGCGATTTCAGCGACAAACGCTCAACATCTGAGAGATAAATATGATAAACTATCGAATTTGCTAAATGGACGCGCAGTGGTGATTGGTGATGCACAAGTCATTTTAACCCAACACCCGCAAGGAATTGCTTTCTGTAAGGATCTGCTTGCGCAGAAATTTGTCTTGCAAGGCGATTTAACTATCTCAAGTAATCCAGAAGCAGCGTTTGCCTATGCTACGATTATAGTGACATTGTGGAATGAATTTCCAGACTTTGGAAATTTGCTTCTGTGTTATTTCTATCAAGCATGCCCGTATTTAATTCCCATGCAAATACGTCGAAGAGAGGGTGAATCGGACGAAACTTATTACAGATCATTGGGATATCAATATAAGGATGGAGTTATAGAACAGCAAGACAAATTTTTGAAACGAATGACGGGCATCTCGCGCTTATTCTTTGCAATTATGATAACAAATCCCCGGAGTTCTCAGGACGCACATCCATTTAACTTAAGAAATGCATGGTCATGGCTAGCAAGAACTCTGAATACTGAGCCATACATTGATGTAACTGCAACACTTCTATTCAATTTTCTGGAAGTGGCAGGATCAACAATGCTTGACGTTTACAGAAGACAATTTGAAAAATGTATTGTGTATATGAATATGTATGAAATTCCAAAACTCAAACAAAAGGATTCTTCAGGAGGGCCACTTGTGCGCTTAGAACGTATGCTCACTGAGTATGAGAAATCTAAAAAATTTGACCCACCATCAGGTATACTGAGTCCAAACTTTTGGTAGTAGTTGTTACATTATATCTATATTTGAAATTATGTTTTCATGTTATTTAAATTAAAGATTTTTCACAAGAAGTCGTCTATTTGGTTCATTTTTTAATCCTAATTCTATTCTATTTACTTCCCACTTATCTTCGATTGATGGTCGTCGTGCCCAGAAAAATAGAGTGCCTTTTTGTTTTGGTCCATAAATAGGAACTTCATATTGGGCGGTTAGGTCTTTAGCAAAGTTCTTCTCCACATTGCCCACATCAATCGTACCTGCCTTAATTGGTTCACCAAGAATATAGACGGCACCTTTATGAGATCTTAGCGTTTTAAGTGCGTCTTTGTAAAATTCAGTGTTGGATATTCTTTCATTGTATTTTGAACGTGCAAGGAGCCCCATGGAGACTGTGGCAATACCACCAATAGCCGCAATTTTAATTAATGTGTGATTAGATATTACCATATTGTTAAATTATGGTATATAAATTATGATTATAGTGTAATATGTGAAAATGCCATAAAAATGCACTGTTTTTATTATTGTGAATTTGGGGTTATGTACTTATATTTATTTGGTGCCGGCCGGTGATAAACGTTGGTTTGTAATTTTACGTTGAGAATTTGAATAACATTCTTCACGATAGAATTCATGTTGGTTGCATGGGTGAAAATCAACTAGCTGGTAGTCCCTTTTGAATGATAAAATAGATATTTGTTTCGTCAGTTCGTTTATTTTGTCTTGTTGACTGGCCACAACGAACCATTATTAGATTCTAATATTCTATAGTAACTAAATGAGAATTGAGTAACTATAATATTTATATTTTAAAATTAATCACATAAAAACTACTCACTGTGTGTATAAATAATGTTAATAAGTAAAGTACAAAGAATAAAAAGTAACAGTATAATTTGTCCGAGAAGACTGGAAATTAGAAACGATAACTTCATTGACGGGTTGCCTAATAAGGGAATTGAATTACTTGATAACAGCCGCAGAACATTAGTAACATTTTTATCATCAACAGCTGATAACAACACAAGTGCGCGAACGTACTTTGAACTAGAGCGCATCATTAATTGTGCAGTACCTGTAAATTAGAAGAAAATTCTGTGGAAAATAGTCAATAAATTATTCTTGTTACAGGGAAATGGAATCAATAACTTATATAAACGAAGCAAAAGTTTGTGAACTTTTGAATTGGAATTCAACAATTGATGCTGTAAAAGCAGCTTTGCAACGATATTCACAGGGTAAGGCTGTGCAAAATGCTCGTGGCATAACAACAATAAAGAATAGACTACATCTCTATACAATGCCTGGATATTTTGAAGATGATCAATATGGTTCTCTTGCTTGTAAGCTGGTAACTTCTTGTAACAATGAAAATGGCGCCAAAAAACTTCCAAATATTATAGCAAATATTGCGTTATTCGACGAAAATACTGGATTACTTCTTGCTGTAAAACATTTTCTTGCATATTTACTTTATTTTCAAGATGTATATTTTGTAGGTCATTGCCGGTACTAATATAACTGCTTGGCGTACTGCTGCTGCATCCGTTATTGCAACACAGCAGTTGGCAAAAAAATTTGATGTTCTTGCTATTGTTGGAGCTGGTGTACAGGGATGTATTCATGCCGAAGCATTTCAACATTTTTTCAATATTAAAAAGGTGATTTGAGTTATTTTATTTAAGTAAATTAAATTATATCTGTCGTTTATTAGGTGCAAATATGGAATAGAAGTATGAGTAAAGCAAAAAATTTGGCGATTGAAATAAATAAACGAGCAGGAAGTGATATTGCTGTTATATGTGAATCTGTACAGGAATGTTTATTAAACGCTGATATAATTGTAACAGCCACTGGCTCAAAGTCAGCTTTGGTAAAACGTGAGTTCATTAAGGATGGTGCACACATTAATGGTATGTGTAGAAAGCATGTTAAATGATGTTTAAGACTGTGGTTCGAATGTCGGTAGGGCATACTTGATAGGTCGCGAAAATCCTTACCCGTTTATGAAAATCCTTACTAAAGTTGTCGATTGTCAGAGAAATTTTTACCTCAAACTTGGGAGGCAACAAGTGGAAGATGAGGAAAAATGAAATTTTTGGTCTTTTTTAGCTGTTGGAGTTTGCGGTGGAATCCTGTATGAATTAGATACGGATGTTTATGAAGATGCTCACGTGTTTGTAGATAGTCGGCATGGTGAAATTTCTAACACTAATATTAAAATCATTGACGAATTGGGAGCTTTGATAAATAATAGCGACGAATATCGAAGAGAAATACCGGGTCAGATTACAATATTTCAAAGTCTAGGTAAGTTAAATGTTATTTTCATATTTACCATTCACAATTTGAAATTTTTTAGGTATGGCAGTAGAAGATTGTGCAATGGCTCGTCTCGTTTACGATAATTATATTGCTACAATCAACTAATTGATTTATGAAGAAAACAGTTTCAAATTTGATTATAATTAGTAGAACATTTTCACATTACAACTTTTCAAAAAACTCAGAAGACAGAGGTTTTGCATCAATGTAAGTTGTGGGGTGAAGGCCCAATGGCACATAAAACGTCTAAAAAATACTAGTGATTGCATGGTCAACGCCAGCGGATGGACTCAATGTTCAACGTGTTCCTATATTTTGTAGAAATACGTAAACTAAATTTAAGCAAGAATATGCGTGTCGAATTGCAAAATAATCAATCAGGAGATATATTTTTGAGAGAAATCACTATATTTAATTTTTAATATTAACTTCTGATAGAAAGAAGTCTGTCCGGGCAGCGTATTAATAATTTTCTATGTTGAGTATCAATCAAATATGTAAGATAAGCCCCTAAATATAACTAATTGGATCATAATATTCTTGTATATTTCCAATTGCATTAAATACATAATTAACCTGTTAATATTTCTATTTTTTAGTAATTTTTATAATGTGTGACATTCGACGATAATATACTTTTTTAGCTGCCCCACTCAAAAGGTTCGCTATACTGACCCAAAATTGCGTACATCCCTTGAACGTAATTTTCTTAGAGTGGAACAAATGGGGCATTGAATATAGTAGTGCAAGGGTTCCATTTGAGCTTATCATAAACTGAAGATACGTCCATTCATGTGACTTGGTAAAATGTGAAACAGCTAACGATTATTAATTTTTTTGAACACATTTATTTCTTTTTTCTTGGAGTGGGCGTAACTATCTCTAACTAGAATTTGTTTAACTCTTATAAGCTATAGTTTCTGGTTTATGTTCAAGTGCTCTGGTTGTGGTTCAAGACTTGAAACAGTTTTGGGTCTTCTATCTTGGAATGGCCTATACGTCTGGTGTGCTCAGGTATCTCTTCTTCAAAACCCTGTTGTTATCTCGAAAAAGTTTGTAGATCACTACTACCATCTACTCAATTCCCGTGGCTAGAGTTACTTTAATGTAGTTCATAGTTTCACTGGTGCTGCCCACCTGTTTTGTCTCCGTTGACCCCATGGTGTTTGAGGTTTCGGTATTCGTGCTGTATCTTTTATAGAGGTGTAGTTCCTTGGTCAGCTAGACTAAGTGGCTCGGTGCACCAGTTTTGCCGCGTAATTATTGCACAAATTCATTTCGCAAAATCGTCCTGATGATCTGGGTTTGTAGATCCTATAAATGATTGATCCTAGAAATGTCTTTGCCACCGTAAAGAATTACAGTGTCATCCACAAAGATTGTAGTCTGTATAGGTCCTTCAGTAGTGGTATCGTGTCCAAATTGCATCGGGGGGTTTTATCCTTTAAGTAGCTTTCTATAAGAAGGTATTTAGAGTGAAGAAGATTTCTGATTTTCTAAAGTAAACAATTGTGGTTCACTTTATCGAACGCGGGAGACACATTTAGAAAGATTTCAGTGGAATGGCTTATGTTTGTAAGAGCTGATTTCATCTCATAAGTAATTTTGTGCACTTGTTCTATAATTTTGTAGCTATTTCGAAAAACGAAGTATGAATTTCATTATATTGAGATCTGCTTTGAGTGTTGGCAATCATTAAAAAAATGAAATATTTGCAAATCCCACATTGAGGAAAAACGCGAACAACTAGTAAGCAATAAATCGCATCAAATAATTAACAAAGAAAAAATCACAAATAAAGCTATAATGAAATCCATTTGGGGCTCAGGAAAACAACATGAGAAATATTATTTAATTCAAAATCGTCCCTGCAATGGTAGTGGTGGATTGAGGCAGCCCAAATATTAGGAATTCAATCAACTGTAATGACTTGAAAATAAATACATATGGACAATTTTGGTTGCCACAAGTTTTATAAAACTAAAATGAAACGATCGCATGCCGAGTTCTATTACTGTTTGTGCCATCTACCTATAATATATATAATCCTTATGTAATTTCAAGATTATTATAGACTTCTGTAAAGCATTGTTGTCATAGTTGACATGAGTTGACATAATATAAACGTCAAATCTGGTCAAATCAGTCAATTGGGCAACGTTAGTGGTTAGTGTAACTCAATAACAAAAACGTAATATTTGTACGCTGTGCTACAAATAATATTCAGAAGAAAATTATCTGCTGTAGTATTACTATTACAGAGATAGACACACTTACAAATGGAAAATTCAGCGTTAAATAAAGTATGTGGACAACAAGATAGAACTTAAATTAGGTCATTGTGATACAATGGATTTGTTTTAGGCTCATCAGCAGCAAAGACGTGCTGACCATCATTTGCGATATCGTCGTTATGCTGAGGCAATTGAATGCCATAAAAATGCTGTTGACTTGCTGACTGCATCATTAAAATGCACTGAAAATCCTCGTTCATTGGAATCAATCAAATTGCAAATTGACTTTCATTCTCGACAGAAGAATATTATCAACATCAAGAAGGAGCAGTATGAAAGCTATAAGAAAGCACTAGAACATAAGTGTGAGTTGGGATTCTCTGAGAAGGAAGGAAGCATGCTGACATATGCAATATATCAGACAATTGAAGAAACAGATTCATTAATTGAATTAATTCAGAAACAAAGGGAGCAAAGTGATAGTGACAGTACTAAAAGTGGTATTACTGATACTGAGAATACCACTGATGAATTAGATAATTCACACAACTTTTCATGCTCAAAGCATCCCAAGGATGATAAAACAATCATTGAGGAATTCAAAATACTCAATAAGCAATTACATTTATTAGTTTCTGAGCTGGTTAATCAACTTGAAGGTAGTAAAAAGGAGAATGAACTATTGAAAAACAAGTTGAAGCAATATGATGCTGAAAAAGGTATTATCATCATATAATGTACATGATAAACAAACTTATTATTAATATTTTAGCTCAAAATAATAAGAATAATTCTAACAATCTCAAAGTGGTAACAGACTCATCTGGTGGAACATCTCCATATGTGTTTTCTCCATGCAGTGAATTCTCACCAGATGTTAATGATCAACGTGCATTGCCAGCTCTAGCGCCCGTGTTGAATTATGATTACTCAGTAAACACATGCAACAATTACACAATATCACAACCCGGCAATAATATGGATAGTTAGAAGATGTTGCTTTGCTAATTTCAAGCGTTGTGTATAATAGAATGATGTTATATATGTGTAAATATGTTCGACAACTACCGTTCTGCTTAAATGAGGAAATCCAACATTGAAAGTATATATATGTACTTAATGCCAATATTTATTTTTCTAAGCTCTGCATCAAATATGCGTATGTAAAGTCTAATGAGATATTACCGAAAACATATTTTTAATATGACATCCACCTGTTCAAAATTTTATCATGTACAGCTAAATAACTGTATTTTCAATTTGGAACATAATTATTATAATATTTATTATTTTAATACTCTGTGTTCATGAAACACAATATTTACTTGAAGTTTTTATCGTAATTATTACTTTGGTTGTGTTTGAATGTTATACGTTTTATCAATAATTAATTATATCACTTTCGTTACATTTATGTATTCGATTCAATTGTTATAAGATTAAAATACATAGTAAATATGCAGACAAAATATATATATTCACAATAAAATGCTTAGAAGAATAGCTGCTACTTTATTCTTATGGCATGTCTCCATTTCCGGCGAAATCATAGAGTTATCAAGAGGTAGATGATCAAATGATATTTTAAGAGATGAATTCATTTTTAATCATGTGTTCAGTGAGTTCTGTTATCCACTCGACACATTCATCACTCCACTTATCAACTGATAACGCTTTGCTGCTTTGGATATTATTATCGATTACATCCTTAACATCGATGATATCCTCTTGATTCCGTAGTGATAATGGAATTCCCAATATTCCTCTCAAATAACCATAGCGCGCATACAATTTCCATTCGCTCAAGAAATCCCCATAGGTATAAATCTCTTGCAAGTCTACACCTAAAGCAGACGTAAACTGATTGAGACTACGGTAATAACCTTTCAAATAATGCTCTAATTTTGAGTATTCACTTCTTCCAGCGCCAACATAAAACAAATACAAGATGTCTATAACCGGGCTTGTGTTATAAACATATTGATAATCCAAAAGATACATTGAAATGGGCTGTTCATTCTGCAATAATAATCACTGTAACATTTCCTGTGTATAAAAGTTTAAATAATTCAGCTACCTCATATTTAAATAACATGTTGTTAGACCAACAGTCTAAATGAGCAATCACTTCATATTTTCCCTTGTATTCGAAAACATCTTGCAGGAACTCGACAAAATGCGCTTGTAGTGCAATTAGTTTATTGCTAATTTCTGTTTTATTCTGTGATTCGAATAATTGAATAGTTTGGCGTAAGGGTGGCCGAAACCAATCGTAAAAATGTTCATTAAGAACTTTATACCGCCCCTCGTGAATATCGCGCAAGCCCTGTATGAGTTTTCGATAAATCCCGGGACTTTTATATTTCAATGCGAATGATATCGCGTGAAATTTGCCATATTCCCGCATAATATATGTGAGATGCGCATCGTCAAGGGGTAAACGTTTATCGCGCATCGAATATCCCAAGGGTCGTACATCCTCCAGAGCAATTGCTTCAAGTAATGGCGTTTTAATAGCAGTAATGAATTCAGCCATGATCGCGAAATCATCGCGCTTGTTCGCATTGCACAATAGCGAATAGAATTCGGGCAAAATTTGCTCGTAGAAATAAATTTCGCTCAAGTACAATTGTCGTACCGTGAGCAGCGTTCTGAAATGTTCGTTAATTGGTGCACATTTTATTATCACCTGACGTTCATCCACTGCGTCGTGTTTTATAGTTTTTACCGCCCTTATTGTAATCTTAAAGATGTAACTCACGTAGCCATCACTTTTATTACAACCTGCTTGAATTTCAATTAAACTATCCGATAAATTATGCAATTTCAAATACGAGTCTAGAATGTTTCGGGCATTTTCAACTGTTAAATCCATCTTGGACACTAAGCGAGAACAAACTATGCTAATGTTAAATGTGGTATTATCTTTTGTTTAAGCAACTTATCATGTATTAAATAAATGAGCTTTAACAAATAATGAGATGGCGTGTTATTGAGGCAAAGTCGAACATAAATTTTAGCGTTCAAGTGGTTTATTTGGCCAGTGATTGATTAAAGGTTGTCGCGTGGCATTGACATAATTGTTAAAGTGTCGCTTGACCAGTAATTGTCCTTAGCGGCACGAAGGACCCACTCGACGCAGTTGCACCGCAAGAAGACGCACACCGCGCACATGATGAGCAATGTGCAATAGTCTGATGACGTGCAGAAATCATAAAGTGACCGCCAACAAGCGAAGGCGGCGGCAAGAAGCACCATTAATTACATTCTGATGCGGTCTAGTGAGAGATATCACAGATCGAGCGGCTGGCTGCTCGCGAATGGCTGCATAAAAGAAGTGCGTCGATAAAAAGCCGACCGCAGCACACATTGTAACATCGTAAACGCATAAAGTGCCTGAAGACTTAGACTTTCTTCTTCTTCATCGTGCGTCGCTGGGAACGGTGTCAATGCCAAAGAGTCTGGAGTAGTATGTATGTCAATGTAACAACTTTGTGAGGAAAAAATAAATATCAAACAAATATCCAAAAAGATTTACACCGAAAATAATTTGCTCAATTACCGAAGTGAAACCTGGTGAAACTTCTTCGAAACGAACAAAAGACAATCGTGGAAACATAACAAAAAACAAGACAATCATCTCTCTTTATTTCTCACTATTTCTCTATTTTACCTGTCATATAATAATAACAAAATCGTGTAAAGTAAGCAACGCAGAATTTTTAATTTGAATAGGAATTTGTTTAGAATGTTAAGTTATAAAGTGATATGAGATGATAAGGAGGGAATAAGAAGAAAGTGGATTTAATAAATAAGATAGGTTAGAATTTTAAAGCAATTAATGAGAATGAAAGTAGGCTGAGTTTGTGTTGTTAATTAATATATGTCACTTTTTTATTTGCAGTTTTATTAAACGCGCCAATTTCAACAAAAATCTTAGTATTTGCAAACACACATTATCAACGTAATTACGATTATGTATGAATCATAACATCATCGTCTATTTAACAATATCGACAGTGAGATCACTGTGTAAATAGAGCATCCGTTAGTGAGTTTGTTACGTACATTTGCAATACGCGGATTCAGTCATGGTGTGGACGTCAAACGCAATGGAGCTTAATTTACCGCCTGTGGAGTTGATTATTAAACGCATTATCAGAGAAAATCAGCTGGAGGCTACGGATATACAAGTGGAGCGAGCAGATGTAGTCATTACGGATCCCTACATGAGTGAGTTATTCAAGGTAAAAATCACATTTGGCGATGACGATAATAGCTACGGCACCTCGTACTTACTGGTAAAGGTCGCCAACACTGAGCCGGCCGCTCGTAAAATAGTTAAGTTATTATACAAATCAGAATCGTACTTCTACGAGAACATCCTGACGTACTTTAACATCCTGCATACGAAGCATTTCCAGCAGAACTTTGACATTGTGCCGCGATTCTATAAAGCCAACTACGAGAATGGCAAGGAGGCAATTGCACTCGAGGATTTGTCGAAACATGGATACAGAATGCTAAATAAGAAGCAGCCGTTCACCGAGGATCAACTCATCAGGGTATTGCAATGTCTTGCTAAATTCCACGCGATGAGTTTTGGACTTCGTCGTCAGAAATTCAGCATTTACGATGCACTGGATTGTGGTATTGAACCAATGGACTATTTCGATGCGGATATCATCGCATGGTTTAGAGAGACAATAGGAAACATTATTGTTGCATTGCGAGATAGCATGTCGCCGGAAATCATTGAAAAGTTGGAATTTATTCATGATAATATCGAAGAACTTTTCAAGACACTGCTGTCTGTGGATAAGGATAAACCGGATGTGTTTGTGCACTTGGATCCGTGGTGTAATAACTTCCTGTTTCGAAGGCATCCAACCGGTGAGGATAAAGATGTCGTTCTGATCGACTTTCAACAGGTGACGAAAGCATCACCGGCATTGGATGTGGGATTCTGTATATTGAGCAATTCGAGCAAGGAGCAATTAAACAAATGGGAATTTTATTTACAATGTTATTATGTTGCGCTTAGCGGTTACTCGTCACGAATGGAAACTCCCTTGGATTGTGTGTACACTTGGGAGGATTTACTCGCCGATTGGAAAACCTATATTCTATTTGGTATGATCAGATCAATTGTCGGATTCTCCTTGAAGAACGTGAATCATGTAGTGCCGAATAGCGATGAGCTGCAGGTGTTGGACGCTGTGCAGGACATTGCACCAGCGAAAGATGAGGTTAACGAGGATGAATCGAACCCCGTAGTTCGTGGCATTGATCGGATTAAGTATATTCTTCTCACAATGCATAATCATAAATTACTTTAATAATTTGAAGTATTTAAAATGACAAAAAAATAATAAGATTATTTGTTAATTGTTGCCTTGTTTATTTCAAATACTTTTATCGTCAGATATTTCTATGAATTTTGATGAGGTGATACTTGTATAGTGGTCAGTCACACTTCCGCAACGTCTAGACATAAGCGGAAGAAATAATTTCCGGTTATCACATGGAGAATTATAAGGCAAGAGACTGCTTTAAACGAAGTGATGCTTTAAGAATATGCCGCAATGCGAGAGAGTGCGGCCGGAAAGGACGATGATAAGGATAAGAGTGGCGCGCCGGTCAGGCTGAGTAATTAGGGGTGCGAGAACTCGTAACGCAAGTTCTTCGACTTTAACTAACGCCCCTCTCTGGGCGCAGTCAGGCAGTGATTACTTTGTTCCGGTCATCAGTTGACATTTCGATGATTCTGTGCTTGCTCAAACACTTAAGTGTGTTTAGACATGTATTTTTACAAATATGCACCCCTCAAATTTTAAAATAATGGTTAATAATCGCTGTGAATATAAGTTTCTTTTGACTCTAGTTAGTCAATTTGAATTCATAAAATCGGTTAAGTAGAAATTGAATTTGACATTAACCTGAGAGGACAAAACGAATTTTGAAAGAATGAAAAGTTATGTTGAATTTTGTTTATTTACTAAGCTGGAACTTTGTGCGTATAAGCATGCCCCAATTTAATGAAAATTATTACCAGTAGTAATTCAGTAAAATAATAAAAGTTATTAAGCGTTGATTAATCATAATAAATGGTTCACAACGACATTTATATAGAAGGCGTGAAATTTTACACTTCACCCACTTTTATACGCAGTTTTTTCATACTTTATGGGTGCATAAATAGTCAAGTTTAATATTTAAATGACACCAGTTAATACACCCTAGTTTTGGATGGGTCACTTCAATACAGCAAGATTTACAATAATTATTTTTTTAGAATTTAAAGATGGAAGTGGCTATTACGTTTTACTTAAAAACTTAAAAATTAAAGTCACACTTTATCAAAAAGCTTAATATTGACGGGGTAGCTCTTAATTAATTTATATCGCATACACGCTGGTAGCAAACCTTAAAGAAAATCGGGTATCGTGTGAGTGTATATAGCACACCCTTAAATATTTATTATTTTTTACTCCATATTTAATAACGGACGAGGAAACTGAATCTGGAAAGTAATGTTTGCCGTCACTCCACCATGGGAGAAACGTTAGCCGATAAGATCAATTGTCGAATTTTCCTTCAAGATTGTCAATTGTCGAGGTGTAACACATTCGAAAGCTGTAAAATAACTGGTGAATAAGAGTAATCAAATCACACATTAATTTATAATTTGTTTATTTAAAATACTTTCATCGCCATACAATATTTGCTCCTTCTATGAATTTTGTTGTTTCATATTGCAAATGTAAATTATCTTAATTAATTAATTAATTAATTTAATTTATCGAAAGAGATATTATGAGATTATTTTGTATTTCTTAACCATAGTTAACTAACAGTGATTATTTATTTATCTGTACCAAATCGCCAAATGCGCTTTTTATTATTCCAAATTGTTCAATCAGAAAATACAATTTCTCTCGTTAATATTTTGCAAAAATGTCATCTTATCAAAAAGCCTATTACCTTTTTTTCATTTGTGTTAGTTAATCTTCAACGAAACTCGTTTGATGTTCAAAGTGTATAACATTGTATGTATTTGTTTATTCATTGTTTTGTATTTGTTTCTGCCATTAATATTTATTCAATATCACTTGGAATTAAATATTGAGAAAACGCAGTGAAATCAAAGCTTTGTTAGTTTATAATTCCTAGAACGTTTCATTTGAATTCACGTAGGTAATTTTATTATTCATCCATTTTAAATTTATTTAAATTTATGATTATGATAGTATGATTATTGTTTTCTTAATATTTACTTGCATGTTCTTAAATTCTAGTCTTTTCTTAAAATAAAACGTAAATTTAATACACTTTGCTGATAAATACGGTTCTGAATATTGTGTAACATTCCAGAAAATTATTTTTCATCCAAGGCTTTTTCAACTGTTTTTCTTAACTTTTATAATTTATAATTATACATATACAGATATTAATTATTAATATAAATATTTAATTATTTGTTGCACATGTGCCATTGTTCGTAAAACGAGTGCAGTGTTTTAAGCTCATTGATAAACAGTGATAAACAATTAGGAGTTCATCACATAATTCTTTACGTTTAGAAATGAATCGTAAAATTCGTAAAATTTTGATAATTCTTCACAAGCGTACTAGAGTCATAAACATATATATTATATCTAGATAGAGCATCTGGGCTAATTATTCGAGCTCACATTCAAGCGCTGGAACATACAAGTGTGCCGAGTTATTCAAAAATACACGCGAATGTGTAGCATATGATTGGATGCCCGATCATTCACGATTCGCAGTTGACACCCGAACGCGGATAAACTCAAGTGAAAGAGGACCAAACAATGCTCGCTTCTTTAATGATTGCCTATATCGTTTGACAGGCGCGCTCTATCTCGAATTTTGTATATCTATGACTTGAATGTTTTGAGAGTGTTCTTACAATTGAGGTTAAATTCTCAAAGAAACAGGGCAGTATAAGGGTTTTAAATAATTTTCATCATATAATCTTAGTATACAACAATTATTTGTTCTTATTTAGACTATGATATTAATATATTTTGCCTTATTACCAAATTGTTATACTTTGTATTCATTTATTCTTAATTTCTTAGCTCATAATTAATATATTTATTTATTGAAATATGTGTAACGTTTTCGTATTATTTATAGTACGGCAGCAGTAACTATATTTCTTTCTCAAATTTGCAAGTTGACGAATTGCGACATCAAACATTTATAATTAATTATTTATGTATTATTTAATTATTGTTTATCATAAAGTGATTCCTGCATGTGTTTTTCTGCTTCATTTTCTATTCACGTTCATCATATTTGAAAATTTCGATTTCAATATCGATCAATAAATATTTCATCATTTAAAAATGTTATAATTATTATCATTTATATTATTTTATATAAAGATCCGTAAAATAATCCAATTTCATCAAAGATTTTTCTAATCAACTATTAAGAGACTGCTATGAATACCAACATTTTTCATGAATATTTTTCTTTATCAATATTTACTTTCCATTTGAAAAAATAGATATTTGTTCATTTCTTATAAGCGTATAGGGTAATTTTGTTTTGCCATTCACTGCACTTCTTGTAGTAGTTTCATAGTTATCTCCTAGATGGAATTACATCAGATATTCAAAAATTTAAAAATTTCAAAAATCACTTTCTCTCTCTCTCGCGCGCATTCGTATTCCAATATATCTTCTTTGTGGATTGTATTTGTAATATTTCTTAAATATAAGACACGTATTGTGAGTGATCCTTAATCCTTATTGTTAACAACAAATATCAACAAAGCCATCATGCAATCACTCACTCATTCGTTTACTATGCGTTTCAAACACAAATCAATCGCAAGCCAATATGTCTTTGAAAATATTTCGTAGAAATCCTTTCGTCCTTTCGAAATCCTGTATTATTTATTACTTATTTAATTCTGCTTAATTTGTAGGTTACTTACGTCTAAACATCAAACATCAAAAAATTACTAAGACATATTGTGTGGAACGTGTTCAACTAAATCCTATGTATTGTTTATTTTATTTTAAAGCTCATATTTACCACCATTTAACGATGTATAACTAAAAAACCATCAAACCGTTTGCTTGAAACTTATCAACTACGCGTCCTAACCTCTAAACTTCTACTCTCAATGAACGTTAATTACACCAATTAGGTAATTATTATTATTGATTTGAAGTCATATGAATATTTAAAATACTTTGCAAATTGCATGTTGCGTCTGGTGCAATTAATTTGCGTAATCCATAAATCAATTAATTTAATTGATTTGTAAAAAGATACTTTTACTCGTTGTTCTACTAACTCCAGCAAATTGTTTGTAATCTTAAGTAAAATATGTGGTTCCTATTACACGCTATGCATATTCAACAATTATATTATAGGTACCTATTATATCCATGCTCAGACATCAAACAGTTAGGACAAAATATTTTATTTTTGGCTTCTTGTCGTTTGGTTTCCGGTCTCCGTGTTCAAGATCGTGCAGCTGGTGCGTCGTTTTGAGCCAAAACAATTTTGTCAAAATTCATCAATTTCGATGAAACGCGATGGTCTCATCGACAAATACAAGGGGAGCGTCGTGTGCAATTTACGTGCAAGTTCGCTGAAACCAAAACGCCATGTTCAAATGGCGTACGCACACGCGTCTGGATTTACACTCCAGTATTGTTGTAGATGTACGAGACGGCGTGATCGTGCATCGGCGCCAGTTTGCGCGTTGAGGAATTGTTATTGTAAAAGTGCGACGATTTGCGCATGCTCGTAGATGAGGACATCATGGCGACGGTCTCGTAGTACCGCAAACGACCGCAGCAGCGCCGACTCTTGATGATCGCCATGAAACCGCGTCGGTATTTTTTATTGAAGAATGCATACAGAATGGGATTGATGCACGAATTTGACGCGCCGAGCCATTGTGCAATTGGCGTTGCGACTTGGAGGATTTCCTCCTCCCAGCTTTCAATCTCGCCGCCGAGTTTGATGCGCGCAAAGATGACGTACAGGGGCAGCCAGGATAAGACAAAGAGAATGACGACAGCGACCAACATTTTGACGACTTTGACTTTCGACTTTTGCTGCATGCGTTCCATCTGCGCGTCTTTCGTGTCGGTGGGGATGTTGCGTCGCCAAACTTTGATCCAGATGAGGACGTAACAGAGGGTGATGAGGATCATGGGGAGGATGTAGCAGAAGACCATGTTGGCGATGAGGAAGTAGAGAGCGCCGTTCATCGACTCGGGCCACACCTCGAGGCAGAGTTGGACGTCCGGTGCGTCCTTAAAGATAGCCACCAGGTCGAAGAAGATTGCCCATGGCAGTGTCGTCGAGAGGGCGATGAACCAGATGAAGATGATCATAATGCGTGCGCGACGCTTTGTTATTTGGCATTTTAGCGGCCACCAGATGGCCAGGAATCTGGAATTGCACAAGCAAAAAAGAACGCTGTAATTCAAAGGACATTTAATTACAGTTACAATGGCATCTTTCAAAGGTTTTTCGCTAGTTTTCTACATGATTTAATGCTGATAGAATGGGAAATCAGGTCAGACCTTGCACCACGCATCGTGTGTGTGTGTTTTGGTGAATGAATGAAGGGGAAATAAACGGGGGAGCTCAACAAAAAATAATAATATCAGTTGGCCGCAAACGCGCAAGTCTATAATTTTTCGCTGATATGACTTATGGGCTGTTGTAGGCCTTGGCCTCATATGCCGAAGGATTCGAGTGCTTATTCGCGCGATTCCGCTTGAATTTCGGTGGCTTTACACACTACTCCCGGTGTTTCCTTCCTTCCGGTGCGCTGCTAGTGCAATTTACATTCGCGGTTGTACGCCTGCAAATTCCGGCAAAATATGTGCGAAATGCTTTAGAATATACAAATTATCTCATATTGTATATTCAAGTGAAATATTTTAACGTTATGACTGGTATTAGCATGCCACGTGCCTAAAATTATTTCAACTTAAAAGACGATTACGTAAAAACTTTTCAGCGTTATTGACCTTAAAGTAAAGGAAGAAAAAAGTCTAAGGCAAACAATTGCAATGCTTGTTTTCCGCTTTCATATTTCGCGAGCTTTTCTTGTTTGGACAGAAATTATAATAGGAGTATAATGAATGAGAAAAATTATATTTAAGAAATGACAACGGAACAAAAGAGAGAAACTAAAACACAAAAATAAAATAACGAAATGTAAGAATAACAAAGGCGAAGTTTAGGATGGACGAACGCATAAAGAAAAGCGATTGGACAGTATTTTTCCGCTTGTTTTCTTCGTTTAAAAATAAAATTTAACAGCTTCATCCGTTTGGCAACGCGTCTCGTTTTATTCCATTTCCAATAGGTAGCTAAACTTTTCTATACAGCTGGACATTGCATTGAATTATAAAACGGAATTAGTGCCGAACAATCTGCAAGGCGGAAGTGCGCTGGAAATTGATTTTATTGATCGTAAATTAAGAAAAGAGTTTGAACTTTTAACATCATTCCACTTTTTTTCCGCAGTCGATTAAAAAACTTAAACACCCTGTATACTTAATTACTATTACACTAATTGAATATTAGTTGGCTAATTTCACTAATTAGTGAGTTTATATTCAAGTAATTTCTTTAGGTTCCTTGAACTTTAAGAATTCAATTCTCGTATTACTGCATCAATTTTTTATTTGGTTTTTGACGAGAATTAATACTGTAATTACTTTAAACATGGATAAACACGATTTCCGGAATTATTCATGGTCAGTTTGTATAATTACGAAAAAATCAAAAATGGATTTAACGCGGATAGACAGGAAAAAGTTCGATTGTTTTGTGCTGAAGTTGCACAGCCATTGATGACACGTCCTCAGTGATTCCTTCCGATTGAATTCGCACTATTGCTAATTTCCTTTCGGCCAAAAGCGATTTGCTCAATGTCACCTGCCAATGTCAATGTCGCTGTTTGCACGTGGCGTGATTGCTCCTTTTGCGGAAAGGGGGCGGCAAAAGAAGCATGGTGTTTGAACTTGAACCCTAACATTGAACCCGCTTTAATAAAGACGCGCGCACGGCCCGCCCGCTTGATTTCCGAACAATGCACGAAAAATACAACTAACTGAATGCCGCCCACGCGCTCGTCTTTTTCCGTTTTTATGACAAAAAAGTAAAAAATAATAAATACGTAGGCATTAAGTGCTTGGTAATTCAGCTGATGAAATTATCCTCAGTTAATGCATCATAAAAGCTTTCAACTTGCTTGCTTTTTCATTATGTTTTAGGATCACTCCTTACTTTTTTGTCTACGTATTTTTATTCTTCTCCAGTCAAGCATTGGTACTTATCTTATTTAAATGCAAATCGCAGTACGTATTGAATTGAAGATCATTCAAGACAAATTAACAAGCCGATTCAAGGATTTTGTGCAAGGTAATCGCATCTATTTGATTGAACATTTATTTAGGTATCTACGCCCATGTTTTGCAACTTGTTTGTTTTTTTTAACTCTTCGTAGCAGCAGCAAAGCATTACGTAGCCTTGAGTGGGTCAACCCTGCTTCGACGAGAAAAGAAATGAAATAATATTTTGCAATAGTCAAATAAAATCTGCTGCAATAATTCAAAAAGCTGTCTTCACGTCCAACGAGTTTGAATATTAATGAAGTGCTAAATTCGTATATAAACCGCAGCATGCGCTGGTAGTAAATCATATTATTCGAGATCGATTCAAGTCTCTGCAAGCAGCACAACCAAAATCAAAATGTTCAAATTTGTAAGTTTCTTATTTCTGTTTGTTTGCATGCTCGGAATAGCTGTAATAAGTTAATTTATGCGTGGTTTAATTGCGAATCGTTTATTGTTATAGGTCGTGTTCGTCGGTCTCTTGGCTGCCGCCTCCGCCGCCCCAGGTGTTATTGTTGGCGCACCGGTCGTAGCAACCCACGCAGTCGCCACCAGCCATCAATCGGTCGTGCAGCATCACACCCCAGTAGTTAAAACCGCTGTAATCGCACCGGTTGTCCACGCTGCACCAGTCGTGCATGCCGCCCCCGTAGTTCACCACCACGCCGTTCATGCAGTGCCCGTCGTCAAGACTCACGCCGTTGTCGCCCCAGTGCACAGTGTTCACGCTGTGCATGCTGTGCACCACGCTACCCCTGTCGTCCATGCCGCCCCCATCGTCCACGTTCATTAAACGCTTCCCAATTTAGAATTGTCCATTAAAGTTAAGTGATTTTAAATAAATAAACGCTTTTATAGAGCAGTCATTGTCTCTCTTATTTTCTTTTCCTATTCCTTAAGGGCGGATAAAAAGTTAATGGTCGAATTTTAAGGTTTAGTGAGACTCCTATTTCTGATAGCACTCAATTATTTAAGTTTGTACAAAAATAGGAGATGAAATTTAAAATATTTAATTGTAATGAAGAAATAGCAAAAACGTATTTTTCATTTTAAAAATATTTTTAGTGTGGTTTTCACATAACTTACATTCTTTTATTATTTTTGGTTAAATTACTCTGGTTTTGGGGACATTTTTGTAAAATCCGTGAATACATTTTTGTCTTTATGTGTACATGAAATTTTTTCAAATTCATGAAATAAATTTCTGAATTCAAAGAAAACCTTAAAACGCTGAATTTTTGTTTTTTTAACTAGCTTTTTATTATTTTTTTATAAATATACATTTTTAGCATATCTAAAGGTTAAGTACTTGGTATAATATATAATATATTGCGCGCCTGTCAAATGCTATAGGCATTCAGTGAATATAGATCGAGCATTGTTTGGGTCAAAAAGCAATTGAAGGGGCACCAAAATTAGGCGCGAAAATATTCGTAGACGATCGGGAGAACGGTGACGGGCATCATATGCGTTCTATTGCGTTCGTGTTTTTTCGCCATTGGGAAAACCAATCACACGCAACGCAGCTGTGACGCCTCGGCGTCTCAAATAAAGAGCATAGAATGCTCGGTTTAGGCATACATATTATGTCTATGCTATGCCTATACTAATTTTTCTGCACAGGATTTCTGCACATAAATGGATATAAATTTTATCGATCCCTATAAGTGTTGTGCTTATTATAAACGAAATCGACTGTAGTTATTTTTGTCACCTTTTGAGAGCTCATTAAATAAGAATTTCGCAAGCGCCTTCTTAATATTTGCATATACTTATGCGCTCATAATCGATTCCCTTACAATTCTTAAGAGTTGCATATGTTACAAGTCAACTTAACCCACATCGAATAAATTGTACGTACAATATGACGACAACTTTGGAAAGTATTTTTGCGTTACACAACGCCTCATTGGGTTGCATTTTGCTCCTTGTTTGTATTTTTGCATTACAAGCACAGCACACTGCGAAGTACACGCTCTTCAAGTTCAAGAATGGCCAGCCAAACTTACAAAGAAATGTATCATAAGCGGAACGAGTTTGCCATTTCGCGTATCCTATTATGAAGCATCGCAACGCACACGTATAAAAATGCGACTCGCGAAATCTTTGGCAGTCTTGTGCAGACATTCAACAACTCGAGACAATTTGCTTATCGCCAGCGTGCAATAAACACCCTTCTAAGACGTATAACTACCATAAAGAGATATAAAATGTTCAAGTTTGTAAGTAGTTAAAAATGATTTAAGAGCTTTTAATGATTTTATTACTTATTTTGCGGTTGTGCTGCTAGGTGCTTTTGTGTACCCTGATCGCCTACGCGTACGCTGCTCCTGGAGGCCTTATCGCCACCCCCGTGGTCGCCCACTCGGTGGCAAGCAGCCACCAGACCGTTGTTCACCACCACACGCCCGTCGTTAAGACGGTTGTTGCTGCCCCAGCAGTTGCTGTACATGCAGCGCCCGTGCTTCATGCACACCCCATCATTCATCACGCACCTGTAGTGCATGCCGCCCCCGTCGTACCCGTCGTCAAGACCCATGCCGCCGTTCTTGTGCACTAAATCCTTTCGTGTTTTATGTAATTACCGACTGATATGAGTTTGAAATAAAAGAAGCGTTAAAATTAATTACTTTTCAACCTATTAGCAATTAAGTTCGAATTCAATTCAAACGTTTTCCTTTTTTGGTTTTTGAAATATGAACATTACACGTGCGCAGTGTTCGCAGCCATAATAAAATGTTTAACTTTAAACCTCATAAAATCATTCAACTCTAAGCGCGTGTAATATAAAGTGGGGTTGTGCGATTATAATAAAACTTTAACCTATAGAAGATAGCTTGCTTAATGCGCTTTTATTTATGTTTTAAGCCATGAAAATGAATATAACGAGTTTTCTTAACAAAATTTTGATAAAAATTAATTTTAACTTGGTTCTAAAAATATGAAATTACTTTATATTGTCGCAAATCCATGGATGAAATTCATAATTGAATTTAACTATGCATAAACTGAAATAATTCATTGGTCAATGCTCTATATTTCGTTTAGCTAGTCGTGGAATATTCATGATTCTGTGAAAATTAAATAATACAAATCAATAACGAGGAATTGGATAGATGCACATTAGTTTTTCGCAAGTTTGATTTTAAATCTACCGTATTTGTTTCATAATTATTGTTTATAAATATTAATTACTATGTATGGTAATATTCATTATTTAATATTAAAAAATAAGTAAATAAATTAATGATATATGCGGTACATAATTCTTATGTTGTACTTGCCCTATGCCTGAATATTTACGGGGTAAGAGCAAAATTACAGGTTTTATCAAAAGATGTTGATTATTTGATAAAAATTATTGTCTTATTGTGAGATGTTGTCAAGATTTTATAACACTTAAAAAATAACATAAAAAATCATAGAATTTTCTCTACACTACCGCAATTTGTAAAGTTTATTAATATCAATGAATATTTGTGTTAATACTCATTATTTAACATTAAAAATAGGGACATAAATTAATGAAATTTGAGATATACGATCCTTATGTTATATTTGCGCCATGCCCGAATATTTACCTATGTAAAATGACTGTTTTTATCTAGGATTGAAATTATTGTTTAAATGTCGTCAATATTTTACACACATAAAAAATAATATAAAAAAACCCAATTTTCTTTAAACTATCGCAATTCGTGATGTTAATTAATACTAATAAATATTTGTTTTTAAATTCATTACATAATATTGAAAAATAAGAAATAAATTAATGAAATTTGCGATATACAATTCTTATGTTGTATTTGTGCCATGCCCAAATATTTATGAAAAAAATACCAAGGGAAGTTGATAATTTGATAGAAATTATTGTTTAATACTGAAATGTTGTTAACATTTTATAGTAAAAACTAAACCTAATATCAAAGAACTTACAACTTTCTTTAAACAACCGCAATTTGTGATAATCATAAGTCGATACGCACGTGGTGGTTTTGAAGTAATTGCTTTGGAGATTCCCATTATTAATTGGTCAAACCCTATTTCAACTTGTGATATCAGAACCACCCACTTAACTTGCCCCATTTATTAATGAAGATTTATAAACAAAAAATTGTGTACAGCTTAATTTAATCATTAACATTTAACTCATGCAAATTTCCATTTTATATCTCACAAGCTCCAAAGCAAATTAAAGCGTAAATCTGAATTAACGCATTACTTAAATTTCGTAAATTTAAATGTCTCGATTCGATTTAGTGAATTATGGGGAACCATATCATTAAATATTAGCACACAACTCAATTTGATTGTTCTCCGCTCTTGAATCGTTATTTATTTAATAAAAATGTTAATGATAGTGTGCTATAAGCGTGTGTAAACAATCACGAGAGTAAATTTCGGCATTTGACTAGTTGCACAAAGCAAATTTCGGCACAGGCGATAAATCTTGGAATACAATTGTGTTTGCTTACAGATTGTCGGCGAAGAGAAGCATCAAGCCGGCGTGCATCGCTCAATAAATATTCATGAGGTTTACGATTCAATTTCATTCGATTCGCCCGGCCTTTACGCGTGGCGCATCATATCGCGCACATGAACCATAAATTATTATCGATGCCCAACCTCACAGAGCGCACTCCGATGCAGCATCCGAATACAGCCAAAGCATTGACAACATAAAAGCAACGACCTTCAATCGTAGCGTGCGTGCATTAGAATCACATAAGGCGCCGCCAAGGAATAACGAAATGCGTATTAATAGCTAATAAATAAAGTCTTCAGCCGTCGACAAGTTCACGATCACACAACGCAACGCAGCGTATAAATACGCGCCGAATAATACGCTCAAATCGTAGTGATTCTAAGCAGTTCGCCACATTCACATCAGATCAAATCTTTGACCAAACAAGCAAAAAAAAGAGCAAAATGTTCAAGTTTGTCGTAAGTGTTTTCTGGCTCGTGTGTGATACAGTGATGTACATAATAATTGGATGCCCTTTTTTCAGGTTGTTTTTGCCGCCCTCGTCGCCTATGCTTACGCCGGGCTTATTGCTGCCCCCGTTGTTGCGCACTCAGTGGCCCACAGCCACCAGTCGGTGGTGCACCATCACACACCGATTGTGCATGCCGCCCCAATTGTTCACCATGCACCGATCGTACCTGTAGTCAAAACGGCGCATGTCGTCCATGCCGCCCCCATCGTACACCACCACGCACCAGTCGTCCATGCCGTTCCAGTCATTAAGACTGCTCACGTTGTGCACGCCGCCCCCGTTATCAAATCGCACGTTCTCATCCACTAAATTGTCTCTCGTTTTTTGTTATATTTGTACAGACGTCGAATAAAGTTGCTATTTAAACAAGTTTAAACTTGCGAACGTTATTAATATCTGTATGTTCATGCGACTATAATAACCTCAACATATTAATTGCGCCAACTTGCGGCGGTAATTAAGTCATGCACTAATGTGCTAAATCATCCAACGGCGGAATTATGCAAGGATTACGCCTTTCTGTAACATGTGCAAACTCCACAAGGTTACTAAGGATAATTGTCCGCCCTCTCCGACAACAGCAACAACAACAACAACAACAACTATGTGCCATGTTGCCCGCTGACGTCCAAGTGTTTCCAAACATTATGACTTCCTTGCAAATTGTTATTTCTTGCGGCGCTAGCATAATGTACTTTAACGTTATCTGCTAATGCTTATTAGTTACGCAAACAATTCAACTGCTTTCCTCCCTTAAATTTAATAAATCGTCTTCTTGAAAAAGCGAAAACTTGTTAATCTTCTCGCAAAGTTTTTGCCATGGAAAAAACAAATTAACGTTGACGAAAATTGTATTCAAAAGTAGTGATGTGCACGATTTGATTTGCATTTTGTCTAAATCATAAAAGTCACAAGTTTCGTCATGCATAAACATTTTTTCTTGTGTTGTTCGGCCATTCGCTGATTATTTCAGCTTCAGGGCCGCGCGACGCGTGTATGCATAAGAAATAAATTCGGGGGTGGTTCTTCATCATGTAAACTTTCGACCGCTTATCATTGTTACGATTATGATTATTCGGGGCGGTTCATTGTTGTTATTGCCGATGAGCCAAAGCCGCCCCCGAATGAGTCATCAATCAAGGGTGCGCGTCTTGCAGCAAAATGTCGAAAAAATTGATCATTAATCATCGACGCGCAAGGATGCGCTGTGTAATCAGCCGTTTAGGCAACCAACGATGATCCTTTAAAAATTATCAAATAATTAAATGCGATAACAATTCATTGTATGATGAAACTCCGATCACAACAAATCTTCAAGGCTTTCGCTCTTGTTAAATTCTATATTTCAATCTGTTGGGAAGACAAATATTTTGATTGACAAAATTTTAGCTTTTTAGGTTAGAAAAACAAAGTAGAAATATCCATGTGTATTGCATCATTAGTTAATAAATTTTCCGTAATTTATGCACCACCTTCAAATAATTATCCTTAAAACCTTGTTGAAAAAGATCAATTAAAATCGTTTATTAAGTGGGCCAAGTCGAAGAATGACGCGTTTATGTAGAAAATAGAGAAAAAAGATTGAATATTAAGTCAGCAGGATACTTAATCATTTTCGTAATTGCATAAGCAATGCGAAATAAAAAATATATTTCGAGTGCACTCAATTGGTGAAGTAATAAACTGGTTGCATTATGGCATTCAACAACTGGTTTGCTGACTAAGAACCAACTCAAGAGGAGGACCAAAACAAATCGTGAACAACTGGCGCCTGCTTGGTGAAACTCATTGATGTAATATATCGATTTGCAGATAAGTAATAAGAATACGAGCAATAATTACAATCCGCCAATGGATGAAGATGCTCTATAATAAAACACGAAGAGGAAGCAGATAAAAATATTAAGGAAGCGAGCTGTAAAGATGTATTTCTCGGTTGTAAAATGATCTTCATGTGTATGCATTATAAATTATGTATAAACGCGTGGGCGTTTCAAAGTTTGAATACTTAATGATAAAAGTCATAAATCATTAAATCCTTTTTCATCAATTTTCAACTACTTACAATCAATTATTTCTGATTACTTTGGAATTAATCGATCAATTCACCTTTTGAAATTTACGAGCTGGCGAATTCTTTAATTATCTGCATTATTTTATGATGTTTTCGAATTTCGTGTAATTAATTCGAATTAATTGTGATTGGTTTATAACCTTATTTTTTGTCCTTGGCCGCTAAACGCGAAAATACGAATGATGCGCGCACACACAGTGAGTGATAATCTTTTATTCCTTCTTTAGTCAGATTTTATGTGCGCGTTTTATGGGCGTTTAAAAGCAGCTGGCGCGTTCAATCAGGAAGCATGCAATGTGCGAAAATAAGGAAATGTGGTCTGCACGACTTCATTAGTAGTACGCGAACGAAGGAATTGCATTCGACGCCGGTGTCGGCCGGCCACTTCGATTGGTTTTCTTCGCGTGCGATAAGCGCTCGGGCGTCGAGTGCGCGCGGAAGGAAGCTGGCGTTTGAGTGGCTTCTCAAAGATTTATGCTTGATAATGTCGTCGACCTTCTGGCTACCGCACTATTCCATCTTATCAGATATTCGCGCAATTGGCGAATGCATGCATGCATGATAAAACGTGCCATCATAACTTGTAAAAATGGACGCATCATATTTTCTCGCACGCTTTACGACGTTATTAAAATGATGCCATCTATGAATACACGTGTGCTTCGTCCTTTGGAACGCGCATTTAATTGATGATATGTGGACAGGAAATGGATTGGCAGCCATTTATCCTGAGCAAAGTGGACGCGCGAAGAACGAGAAACGTGCGGAGAGAGAAGAAGGAGGAGGAGGAAATTGCCTAAATTACTTGGCTCGCAATTTGGAAAAATTAATGGCGAAGAGAATGGAAAATTCAGTGTGTACGCATTGATGAGATACACTTCAAGGACATTGCCCTTCTTTATTTGCGCGTGTCTGCCGCTGTCAGTGAATAACTCTCGACTACTTGTTGTAATTTAAGTGGATGGAATTCCCCTACTTACGTATTTTTTCCTCATCAATCTTAAAGGGGATTTTAATTGAAAGAAAGTTGAATAAACGATAATGGCTTAATAGATGCCGCAAGGCTACATGCGCCTCGAGTTATGAAATATGATGAGGGAAGCGGTGACCAATATTTTGGCAACAATTTTTGGTCAAAAACTCTGATGCGGATCATCAATCAAAACCCGAGTGTGTTTCGCGTTCATGAAGCGTCGTCTATAAATTGTGCTCTCAGTAAATAAATAAAAACCCTGGCACGAGTTGCCACCGAACAAGAGGATAAAACAAAATTTCCGAATGTTATATCGTGATTAATATTGCTCGACATGTAAATAAACGAAATAAATTAAATAAATATTCAGACGCGCAGTAAAAATTTTAATTCTTTTTATCAAATTTCATAAATCCTCCTTATTTACACTTGCCATAAATACGAAACAATATAAAAACTAATCTCATTACTATTTGCTGTAAATCAACGTTTATTGAGTTTGCACTAGGGGCATTCAATTCAATTGTGCAAAGTTCGCTGAGTTCTCTTAAAATACTGCGAATTCAATTTAAGTTTGCCATTCGTAATGGCTAAAAATTGTAGATAGCACATTCAATATATCCGATTCATTCGATAGTTATGATAGTTTATGTGTTATTTAACTTTCACCCCTCGTTTCGCCATTCGTAAGAAGCGAATGTCAGGGAGGAAAATGAAGTAATCTTGCAGGAAGAATTTCATTAAGGGGTTATAAACAGTTGCGATTGCGGAGAGAAAAAAAGGAATGTTTTTATTACATATTCTTGGGGTATATTTAGTCAACAATGACATCAACAAAGTAAAAGGGAAGTTATTGCTATTTATCGTGCACAATCAGCATCATAACATTTTTTTACGAACTTGCCATTTTCTAGTTAGGATTACTCAAGAACTATGAATCGGATTGACACCAAATTTTCAGTAATTATTTATAATGAGATGAGCTTGAAGTTTAATGAAAAATTTTCAATTTAATTAGAAAATATTTAATAAAAAATAACATTTTAGGGAACAAAGAATAAAAATTAAAATTTTGTTTTCATACCCTCGTCATTGCTTTTACAAGGCGAATTTAAAAAAATCCTTTCGCCAATATGGAAATAAACTAATACACTAACAAATACTTTTTGAAATTTTGAATTATCATTGCCCGTTTTCGAGTTATCACGACAAATTCAAAGCGTGTTTTAGGAAAATGATCATTGATAAATCACATGTAGCTTTCCCATTTTAAATAAATGGGGATTTTAAAAAGTAATGTTATTGTATATTCTTGGGGTATAATTAGTCAATAATGACATCAATAAACTAAAAGGGAAGTTATTGCTATTTATGCTGCACGATCAGAATCATAACATTTTTTTACGAATTTGCCATTTTCTAATTAGGATTATTCAAAAACTATCAATTCGATTAACAGCAAATTTTCAGTAATTATTTATAATGAGATGAGCGTATAGTTTAATAAAGAATTTTAAATTTAGTTAGAAACTATTTAATAAAAAATAACATTTTAGGGGAAAAGAGAATAAAAACTGAAATTTTATTTTTATACCCTTGCTATTGCTCTTACAACGCGAGTTTAAAAAAATCTTTTTGTCAATATGGAAATAAATTAATACACTAACAAATACTTTTTGAAATTTTAAATTATCATTACCCGTCTTTGAGTTATCACGAAAAACGCGAAACCTGTTTTAAGAAAATACTCATCAATAAATCACATGTGGTTTCTTCATTTTAAATGACGTTTAGGTAAAAAATACATGAAGTAAATAAATAAATGTATTAAATGATACTGATAAAACTTCTTAAAAAATAGTTATAAAACACTGGAAAAAAAGTTTCCAAACTTCCGGAGAATTTTCACTTGCGAATATAACCTCTTAAACTTCAAGGTGAGAGGGTTGATTCGATTAGGGATGTGATTTAAGTATATTACTCACCGATCAAGAGAGACGGCAATCAAACTGTAGACTGAAGCAGCGACAGAGACACCTTGAATGTAAGGAACCGTCTTGCACATTAACCATCCAAGAATCCAGGCTGAAATAAAATATTACGTATTGTTATTTTTGCGTTTCTCTTCCTAATGTTCTTTTAAAAATTCAATTAAATTTTAATATGTGTGTAGTCATATGTTTTTACTTCATCCCTCATTTTTTTTCTCGTAAGCGCCATCTAAAAACTCCGTTTACGAGAAGGATATTCCAAGTTTAATATGAAGGTCTTATAGAAAGATTACCAACCAGTAAGGATCCCGTATTGCGAGCAGCCATTAAACTCATATTAAATTTGAGCGACATAAGTTTTATTAAAAATTTCAAGTAGTTTAATCGATATCCCACAAAACTGATCGCTCCCTCTGCGCCATCATCGATACTGGCAATTGAATTAGCCAGTTTATTTTCGTAAAAATTGTTTGCACTCTGCTCGATGGCGTTATTAATGAATATTCGTCGGATTGTTTACAGGAACAATATGCAGATGGAGTTAAAATCGATGCTGCCGCAAAAGTGGATTAGAATTTTCAAGGTCGCATGAATTCAATCTTTCAGGCATTCAACAACGTTTCAAAAAGTTTCAATGCCAAATGCTCATTCGCATTCAGTTGGCTTTCGTCCTGTTGTTTCGACAGCCGCTATTTTGTATATTGTGCGAAATGCGGCTATCATCCGTCGTCGTCCTTTTATACTCTTTTTATCCGTTGACAATGGCGCGTTAATGGAAGATCTGCCTCATTATCGAGTGCCCCCTTAACCTTTCGCCGACTACAGCCGCCCCCCGAGGCGGCAATCGACACGTTTTCGCGCACACGTTGCAGCCATTTTGCCGAACGAACGAACGAACGAAATTAAAGCCCCTGACGTACAGCGCTTAAGTAGCCGACAATGACAGCCGCCCTCACCACGCGCCGGGCGAAACTCCCTCGCCGCCGCTGAAGGCTATGACAGTCTAGTCTGTCAAACAAGTCGAGTACGAACTTGGCGAATTTGAGGATTCTTAAGTCTCTGTACATACTGTCTATTTTTTTATTCGTCCTCCTTCTCGTATTCACCTCGAACTTTGTTTAATTGCACATCAAGCGCTGTATGATTAATTACAGCGAATTCCAATCCATTATTCGCACTCGCTTGAAATCCGAAAAGATGGATGAAGTGAACTTGACATAAACTATTTGTTCAATCTGTTCTTTGGAAATAGTTTGCGGGAGTTTTGAGCGGGCGGGACAATGCGCGCGAATATAATAAAATGCTATTGCATAATCGGTTGTGTAATGCGCATTCGTGCACGCCCGCGAACTGATCGTGTGCGATGATTAGAGGTCAAGTTCGCCCTTGTGTCATCCGCTCAGTGCACTTTAATTGCGTTGTGCAGCTCGCCGCCTTCTATTATTCCTGCGTTATATGTGCGCACGCCAAACTTCGACATTTCAATTTAAGATTTTCGCCATTCACTCGCGAAACTATTATCGAAGATCATGTTTTATTCACGGTATTATGCTGCGCAATTCACCCGCATTTTCAAGTGCAGATGTTTATTAATGATTTCTCCATTGAGTGCCATTCAATTTCCGTTCGTCTTCCAAACATCTATTTCTTTGATCAATTAGATCTCATTTTTTGTAAACCTTAATTGTTTATTATGTCCTAAATAATTCTCCTGTTCGATTTAGCGTTCCAAATATTTTATGCGCCATCTATATATATACCGGGGAAGTAAAACTTAGTCTATATTCGGAAAAATGTTCGGTAATGTTCGGAAACTTTGTTTTACGAGTTTTGATTCTCTTCTGAAAGTATTACCATCGGTTTATAATAACTCAAATGAGATATTAATGTTTTGAGTGTCTACTTTATTCAAATACAACCTTATATTTTAATTTTATTTCATCATTATTGCAGGGGAAAATAGTGAGAAATACGCAGACATAAATTTCGCACACAAATCAATTATCTATACTTTGATCTTGTTTCTGTCGTAACGCTTTTTGTGTAACTCTTTCAAGTCTGGCAATAAAATTGATTAGGGTGCTATATAAAAATGATAAAAGGTAAACAACCAATTACATCGAAAATTGAAAATACCTAAACTTGTTTGTTGATTCACATCACAACGTTCTCTTATCAAATTCAAAATTGATTACGAAACGTAATACCACCTCAACTACCCTTTTTGGCTGAAATATCTAAATATTTTATAGGTATATCCAATTTGCCCTTGATCCTCTCTCACCCCTTCGTGAAAAAAACAGGGACAAATAGCCGTGCATTTCGCTGGGTTTGAAATAATTTGAGGAAATATTTTGTAGTGCATAATTTCTTGTTTGCATTCTAAAAAATGAAAGCACACGACGTGCATTTTGCTATAAACTGATCATTATTTTTGCATGGTTTTATAACCATGAGTAGAAATTATGAAAGCGTGACATGCATGCGAAGCAGAAGCGGCGTCGGCGGCGGCGGTGGCGGCGTTGGCGAGTCAATGGGTTAGTGTGTGCATGGAAAAAAGTGTAACAAAAACCTATTCAAAAATTGCACGTACTCGTCGCTGTTATGTTGATACGACGCGCGATACAAGTCAAGCATGAAAAAGCAGCAAGCGATAGTTGATTTTTTCGCATAAAGTGTGTGTATGCTCCCTGTTGGTGGCATTTTGCCTCCGATGAGCCAGCAAGGCCAAGGCCTCTCTTCTCTCCCATGCGCGTTCTCTATTGTATCACTGTTTATATCGACGCAATCTTCACCGCAGGGTGATTATACATTTTTCCATTTACATCTGAACGCCGCACAAGTGCATGCACTCAATAGTTCATTGCTTAAAGGCGTGTTCGCTCATTAAAGAAAGGTTTTCATACGCTGTGTGTGCATCCGAGCACAGTTATTTGTTGCTCTTGACTTTACTACTCCTTTCGTCTTTCACTACTTTTTAATAGTGCGCCTCGTTCTTTTTATTTCGTCCTTCTTTTCTTCATCCAGCGGATTTTCTTTTTGCACGCCATGCACGCTTCGTGCCTTGCGTGCTTATTACAATTTTTGTTGCTTTTCTACCCACCCAAGTTGCATTCAATAAAATACCGCAGCGTGTTTAACGTTGTTGTTCTTTTTTATGGAAAACGAATGTAAATTTCATGGAATTTTAAACGCGTTTATGCGTTGTAAATTTTTATGCTAAAAATGATTGAATTTCAATCCATTAACAGTCAATAATTATACCTTTTAGAACGTAATTGCAATAAAATTGGAGCATTTTGTATATGTATTATGGTAAATGCGGCGGAAATAAATTCAATTTAAAAAAATCTAAAAATATAACTGACTCACTCGAGCTTTTAAAACGCAATGAGCATAATAAATTATATTTACGACTTGAAATCTTTAGCACCACTTAAAGCGTATCATAATTTTTAAGTTGTTCCGCTTTTTAACGTTTTTTTCTCGCTAAAACTTGTGTTAAAATATTTGCAAAATTCTTATTTTAGTTTTGATTTATTTTTCCATTCTTAAAAGCGACGTTTTGCGAAGTTAAAAATATGTTTATAATAAATTAGCGAAACAAAAAGCAGTTTTATGCGAATCCATCAAGCAGAAAATCAATTCATCTGCGGAAAAGCCCGGAAAATGCTTCAAGTCATTAATAATTTCAAGAGCGTCGTCAATCCTGTGTCGATTGAGTGCAGATTTTCCATACAGAGTGTTTGAATGATCGGATCACGCGAGTCGTGCGAATCAATCAAACACATATTAGTGGAAATAATATTTATGACTCACACGGAAAAAAGTTTCGCCCGGAAGTCGTTTACAAATTGCATGTTTTTGTTTGTTTTGATGATGCGATAAGTGAATTCTGAGAGCCAAAGAGATTAAGGAACGCGTCGCTGGCGCGCCAACGGACAAGGACAAGGTCGAAGCAATTTATATGCTTTTAACCTTGAAATTCTTCGGGGGCTATTCTTTTCCGGCTGCCCCCGTTTATGTTTAGTTATGCGTTCGGCCGCACGGGCAAATCGCGTTAAAAATCCTGCTGGTAGCACAAAAAAACATAGTCCATTCGTTACGCTTAGGCAATTTGTTGCCGAGGGTGCCATCACCAACCAGCCGGTGGTTGATGGCCTGCAGTCAAATGAAGCCATTAGCTATCAAGTACCAGGAGGAAAGCGCGCGCAAATTGCTCGTTCGAGAGAAGCGCACGCGTGTTTCAAGTGCCTTAAATCACTCAATTGATTGCGCTTTCCTTGCTCCGCTTTTTAAATAATAAATTACCAAACTGATTAATACTAATACCCTCTTCCTATTACCAAAAGTTTTAGTTAGAAATCCGCTGAAATTTAATAGATTTAACTGGTGGCGCCACCACTTGTTACTGGTGGCGCCACCACGCAAGTCATCAAAGAACTGTTTTAGATTATACCTGCAAGTCGTAATGTTTTAATTAAATGTCAGAAAGCTGAGCTGATTTAATAGTACGCAACAAATATTTTATTTCAAGCGCATTTATTTTTTGTTAATCTGAACATCAAGCAAATAAAGAAAGTAATGATATAAATGACATCAATTTTAATGCAGTGCCAGTGCGACATTGAACTAGTCACACAACAACGTTACTAATTTATTGTTACTCTCATTGCTAATGCAACGAGCGATACGATTCAATGCGACAGACACTTAACGAACGAAACGGCCGCACAAAAAGTGGACAAATTTATGAGCACGCAACAAAAACGCACAAACATTTTATTAACTTATTCGCCATTGTTTTGCCCTGCTTTCTAATGTTGCGCATTGTTATGTTTGACGGACGAGTGTGCAGTAATTCAGTTAATCGCATGCTACTCAGGCAAAAACTCGTCTGAATAGACATCCCAGCGATAAATTAGAGGTGAATTTGTGATTTGCTCTTCGAGTGGAGAGAAAGAAGAACGCGAGAAACGCATAAAGACGACGATACCGAGCTTTTCTATGAAGTATGAATAGAAAGAAAATGAAGTCTTGCATGAGTTGAATATGAAATTTTGCCTCATATGAGCATAAAGGGTGCACGAACATGAACAACAGGAATGGAGACGACTACCACGACGACGACGAAGAAGAGAAGATCATCTAGGATATTTGGATGATATAAGGACGAAAATTGTCCCATAAGCGAAAAGGAATCCCAAAAACCCGAATGTTTTATTAAATTTCGCTCTCTACTTTATTACTTGTCATAGCAATTTTAGCATCTGAAAATTTCCGTTTTAAATTAAATACTTAAATCGTCCTTTAAAATGGAAGAGATTGTTCTAGAAATAAATGCATTCAATTGTCATTTGCACGCAATGCAATGCGGTCAGTTTGGTATTGAAAATAATAGTGCAAGGTTCACATGTTCACAAACAAAACTTGCACGTTTTACAATTGTACAAATTGTACGCGTATTGCAATACATTGCATCGCATTCGTATCACGGTTGTATTTCTACGTGAACGCTGCAGGATTAATGAATGTTGTACTAGGGAGTAAAGTTCGTGCAAGTGGCGAATGCGCCTTAATTTACGAATCAGCTGATGGATGCAATTTCAAGTGTAGCACGATATTCGTACGCGATCGTAACGGCAACACTGGCAACATTGGCAACACGGTGCGGCGGCGGCGACGGCAGCGGCGGTGGCAGTGGCAGTCGATACGCGTTGCACGTGAGCCGGTTCGTTTTGACCCAGGTCATATGAAACTGGGTCAACGAGTGCGAGTTTAGGTCGGGCCGTTGAACCGCCGCCGCCCCCGAGTACGCACTCAGCGCTCTTTCTCATTTGTTTGCTTTGCATATTCCTACAATTTCTCCACGTATTTCGGATTCTTTTGCTTGATTTATTGACTCGCTTCTCATCAATACGTTATTGTTTAATTGCGTATTGTTTCAAAAATCCACAAGTTGCTTAACAACTTTGTGTATCGATTGTTATTGCTGCCTTTGAATTGGAATATCAATTGGGGAATTCATTGTTTGTTTAGCGCGTTCGCTGAATACGGAATTGGTTATCGGGACGTATTGGGGCAAAAAAGTAATAAGGAAACTTTCAAGGATAACGCGCGCGCTTGCTGCCGAAAACGCCGGAATAATAATGATCGCGAATTTTATCTAAATATTCCGGTGGTCGACCCAGTTTCACCTGTAATATTTAGGTGAAGGTAGGCTGTTTGATGGCACGTTGAAAGAGGCCGGCGGCGGTGGTGGCGGTGGCAGTGGCACGTTATATATGCACCTTTCACGTGCAGTAGGTGGATAATGATAATGCGCACAACTTGACTTTCCGTATTTGTTTGCGTCGTTATAAATGCATGAAATTATTAATTAAACATTTTTACATTTTTTCCACCAAAAAAGTGAAGCACAGCAAACATGACATGTGTTTCTACGCATTGTGTTCACAATTACGGACGAATAATTCATAAAACGCATTTGTTTGCACGATTTTATCCTTTTAGCAAATGCAGACAATACGGCGTCGGCTGTGCAGGGATTCATCCCACATGAGCACTATTGATGCGAGGATTCAGAATGACATCCACCGCACGCATCCTGATAGATCCTGCGAAGGTCGTTGACTTCATCCACTCTTCGATTGCACCCTATACCGTTCGAGCGGATTTTTTTTTGTTCTTCATCCGCTCTTGGCGTGACTCGAGCGTTCAATGGGGTTGTCGTCAGTCTTAAACGACGAAGCTTATCTAAGCGAATAAGAAATTAGCCATAGCTCGGGATTGTGTTCGACACTAAAAGCCGGATTGTGGATTGCTTAAGGCATCTGCTCATGTCCATCAATTGCGAGGGTGCGTTGACACGTTCAGCGTGCGAGAATGATTGAAGACTGAAGACGTTAAAATTTATATTACATTTTTCATATCATCTTTCAGTTCATCGGCCTTTTTTACAGCTTGGATTTTTAGCGGCTGGGTCAACCCATTCACGGGGAAAGTCAATTACGCTTCAAGTGTTCGAATATCAATTGACCTTCGGATTTGTGTAAACGATATCTCCACACATTCCTTACAAACATTAACCGGGGAATTGAGGATGATTCCATTCCATTCCATTGTCCTTGCTCCAAAAAACCACCGCAACTAATGACCGCATTCGATCGTGTCGCCGATAAGGAAATGCACTTTATTCAAATAATAATCGTCCTTTTTCCCTTGACAATTATCGAACCATGTTGATTCTTCTTCACCCCTTTTGTCTCACTCATCCTTCGCGCACAAAGCGAACGCAATATAAATTATCTAGAGAGGTGGATTTATACCAATTTGAAATGAATAAAATCAAAAGGAAAATCGTTGAAACGGTGGTCGTTATTCGGCGGCGCGGCCGCCCTTGGACTAGATTTTGATGGCAATTTCTCGTCGACGGGCCTATTGTGTTCGAATGTTTCGGGCAATTTCAAACATGTATTCACAATGCAATTAAAGACGTTTCCGTTCTGCGCACAACAATTACGAATGAAAATCAGTTTGTCACGTTGCGCGCGCCTGAATTATGATTATACGCGTGTATACATTATGTATGTGTGTGCATATTACATTTATTGCAACATTGTCAACATTGCAGACGGTGGCGGCAACGTGACTAACTGTGGCGGCGGCGGTGGCGGCAATATCGAAGTAGGTCGTTCCGGTGTTCCGGCCACGTGCAATTCGCTCCAAACACGGATCGATTTGTTTGGGTCCGTCATTTAAATATCTCAATTTCATATACAAAATCCTTTTTTGATTTGCAAATTTAACCAATCAATAAATAATTACATTAATTGGGAAGACTGAAATTTCAAACTTGAGAAAATTTGTGAAATGAGTTTTCTTTTTGTAGGTGTGTGCGTGTGTATTTGTACAGATATAATTCTTGAGTGTATATGCAGAGTACGGTGGCCTACTTTCCTTCCTCAACATACGTTTTTCTTGGTACGCCTAAAGCCGGAGGCGGCAAGCGCACAGGTAAATCCAAATTCAGGTCATTTACTCAACGTGAACAAACGCGTCTCAACATATCCTCATGGGCCATGTATACTTATTCACTCATATTCAATGCAAGCTAACTTTAACTGCTTGATATACTGAATGTTTCTCGAAATTTTCCCACACATTATCGTTTTACGATGAGGGTGAAAACTATTAAAAACTACTTAAATAGTTTATTATGCAAAGTAAGTGTGTACTAAACAACTAAGTATATTATTTTTACCAACTTTTATCCAACTATGTAATAAATCTTGCATACACCTTCAATTACTTGGGCTCTATGAAATTGATTTGAGTCATTTTTTACGTTTTTTCCATGGTGCATGTTATACTTTAATAAATGCACTTTTCATGGATTTCGACCTTTAATTTGCATTATTTTGTCGTAAAAGGCGCGCATGTAGGACATCCGAAAAGCTTTCAACTTTTTCCATATATTTAATTTTGAATGAGTGAATTTACTGGGTCGCTTCATGCGTGTCATAATTTATTTACTAATGTATTTTAAGCTCACGGATTCCACATGGACTTTGAAGGATACACCATCTGTTTTTCTAGATTTATACCCCGTTGTATTGATTGTCGTTCACGTTGGAAGACTTTTTAGTAACGCGTTTTATATGCACGTCCAACTTATTAATTCGCAATTTAACATCTGAATGCGCCGCGTGATGAATGGTAAAATAATTTAATTTCGCGCGACGGACCATCATCAAACAGTGAGGCGGAGGACAATTGGCTCAAGGCTGGCTGCGCGCATTCAGCAAGCGCCTCTTCTATCCAACAACCTAATTGATTCACCAAATCGTGCGGAATGGGATCCTTCGCGCTACCGAAATTCGTCCAATCGTCGAAATTACGCTTGTCGTCCCACACACGTGCATACGTGTCAAAGTGAATATTCCTCCATACTCGAGACTCGCGCATAGTGCGGAAGAAGAAGAAGAAGAAGATGAAGAACGGTGGGGGAGGCGTAGGAGAAATTATATTCCGGAAACTAAATCTAATCTCTTCGAGCAGGACTCGAATCATAGTTAAACTCTGAACGTAATTTAATTTAGTTTGGCACATAAGTCCAGATTAATTTCGTCAAGCAATTACTGCATTAGAAAACAGGAAGAAGAAAATAACCACGAAGGACGATTTAATAATTTCGGACTTTTGTGAAAAAATTTACTTATTTTAATGAAAGAAAATCAGCGTTTTGCTTCCGTAAACTTGACCTCATTAGAAAGAAATCGTAAGCGTTTTGCATACCAACGTTCCTCCTCGTCCTGCTCGTGCCTTGTTCCGGGTCTAAATCGCGACGCAAGCATGCTGAAATTGCTAAAGATGTGCGCGTTTCGTTATTATTTCTGTACGCTGGTGCTGTGCGCTGCTTTTGGAATTTGTGTTATGAAAATCACGTTTTATTATGGTTTTGATTCGCATGAATTTCATTCTTATTAAATTTTTTGCATGCAATTGTATTGGTCTCAAAGTAGGCTACATCATAACATAATTAAAATATCTTTTAAACATTTCACAAAAATTCTTGCTAAGCTATTCTATTTTCTTCATTTTCAAAGACGAATTCTGACAAGAAAATATTCGGTGCAGTATTCGAGAAGTGCTGCCCTCAATGTTATGTGTATATTGCATTGCTTTCAATAGAAATTCACACAGACGAAGAGGAATTTCATGAGTGTCAGTTTTTGCTCACACGAACTAGAGAAATGCACGTGTGTGTGTTCTTTAGCCAGCTATGAGTCGCAAATAGTCTATCGTATTATGATGGCATATGCTGATAAACAATTGTATTTTGGCAGGTGCTGCCCTCAAGCTTAAATAAATTGCAGTGAATAGAAAACTGAATTATGAAAAATAGAAAATTGAATGCAATTTATTTAAGTAGGGAGAGAAATTGTATGAGCGATTGTTTCTGACCACATGAACGAGAGAAATGCACCAGGATTAGATTTTGGGTCTGCTCCCAAAAGTTCTACCGCACTCCAACAAACAACAAAACAATTGCTTTCCACGCATGTAATGTTTCTGTTTATTATTCGCTGTGAAACACCGATAGAGTAGTCGTTTCCGCCACGAATACCCATATGGAGCGAACTACTCGTTTAAATCGGCATTTAAGTTGTTTTGAGTACGGGCACGTGCTTATTATTTAAAGTATGCGATTATAGTGCACTTAAACTCTATTTTAAATTAAATTATTTTCCGGCTTTACGACAACCAGTTTTCCAGGTAGTGCTCCCTAGGATACCCAATGTTTATCATTATTTTCAACTCAATAAACAAATGGTAAATAGTGTTTTTTTTTAAATTAATGTGCTGAACATTACTTCAGAAATATAAGCCACTGAGCTCCATAATTTTTTGCCATATATCCTCACACAGATGTAAGAAATTGGGGTCAGTTTGTACGAACGTAATAACAATTTTAATTATTGTGGGTCTGGAAGGTACTGACCCTCAACACCTTTCGGTGTTGTTCAACCTATCGTAACGAAATGATACAAGGATTGGGTAAGTTCCCGAGCGTCTTTAGGGATGTGACCCACTAGTACGTAATCTAACTTGGTCAATATATTTGCTTATCAGTGCACCGCAATACTTTGTTAACAATTTATTTATTTAGAAATGTTTAAAATGTCATAGAATATTTGACGAACCGAGTGAATTCACAATTGTGTTTATGGACGTGTGACAATTTGAATCTCTAGTAGCCTGACATGTGTCGCCCCAAATAGTCTACATTTACATTTTATTGCTTTTAGAAACAAAAAATTTTGCAGATTAGAGAATTTGCATTCGAGTTGGTGCTATAATTACATCTTAGAAGCAATTCGCGTTAGTTTCTTCTTTTTATGCTTTCACTTGGCAGAAGTTAGAAGTATCTTATTTTGAATCATTTTTTTATGAAAGATTTATGATCTATTTTGTGTTTATTATTTCTTTCTTCTTAGCTTTATAATTACATATTCTACTCTTCCGATATATTTCATTCGTAAATACAGAAAATGTAGAAGAAAGTGTAAGAAATTTAACCCATATTTCGAAAGCCTGAGTATTTTTGTTAACGAAATAATTCGGGGAAATCCCGATGTTGTGTTTAAGTCACTCATGCTGTAACGTAATTCCCTCAAAAAATTTCATTTAAAATACAATTTAGAAAGAGAAATTGCAAAATAAATTCTGAAAATACCCTATAATAAAACACTTATTGATTTTCTATTGATCTCAGTCGTAGACAACAATAAATCATAAAATATTTTCTTTCGCGTTCAAATAATAAGCCCACAAATATAAAAATAAATCCGAACATTTTTTCGCGAAATTTATATAGCAAATATGACTTTGAAAGGTTGTTTAACTCCGCGCGCTGTTTAAGTTTCATCCCTTTATCCTTGCGCTAAGTTACTTCAAGGTGGTTCGCGCGCACGGTCTGCTAGTTGTGAATGAAAAGTTGAACGCCACAGCTTGATCTGACAGTCCGCAAACCGTAAATTCCGCTAGCTTCATTTGAACTACACATGTGTTCATATTTCACCCCCCAACACAAAAAAGCGCCATGTTTTCTTGTGTTCTTCATGTCCTTCTACGCAACATGAATTATACGACTCCCATGTAGATGACAAATTTTTTATCCTTGCACTCGTGTTCTTCACGGCCATCCACCAAGCAACAACAATGCGTGAAAACGAATGAGTTTTGCAAAATGCACGCGCCATGCGATGATATTAATAAAATTTACGTAAAGAAGCGAGAGTATGGCGCATCGCTTGCAGAGGAATGTCTTAAGCGCTTCAATATCAAAGTAGTTATAAGGACAATGCCGTTCTGAGCATGCAGCGTGAAGGATAATCGCTATAAAATGTGTTTATTTCTCGCGCGTCGTGCGCGTCCCAAAGGATTTGTTAAAATGCTAATTTCATGTCTTCGTCCTGCGCTTTCGTAAAGTAAGTATGCAAATTGCAAAGGAATTCATCATTTTGTTATTCACCAACGCAGAAAAAAAGATATACGATACACACTGGGATAAAGTAAAATATTTTTGGAAATCCTGCATAATTCAAAATTGACTGAATCGATTTTTAAAATTCAAACTTTGTCAGATTCCCGGAAACTTTACAAAGTTGAAATGATAGAGTTGATACACGTTCGGAGGAAGTACATCAGCCTTTTGTGCCTGATGATAAGGATGGGGGCTTCGAGGTCGGAAAAAGTTCTAATGGTAAATCCAATATTTCTGCTAGAAGTGGTAAAAAACTGAGGGGTAAATACCCAATTGTTTTCTGTGTATATTGCAAAAAATGTCACTTTAAAAATTGTACAAAATATCTTTATTTAACTTGAGGAGAATTTTCGCTGCTTGGCCCACTGAGCGATACAGAAAATATGTGTAACGAAAATGGCAGGATAATTGGTTCGACGCTTTCCAAGTCTTTGCAAACCCGAAGAGTTTTATGTCCGGACGCTGTTTTGTTTGTACTTCAATGTTCGATGGTTCGACGTGATAACACGTAAGTTGTGCAAGTGCTCTCCACTTCTTTAGCGAGGAGCATCACGCGCAAAGTTTGCGAGTAAATCGCGCGTGCAAAGCAGCATCCAAACGAAGCGTAACACGAGTTAAATGACAGGCGATAAAAGCGCACAAGTTCAAGGTGAGCTGTTATTTAAAAGAATATTTTTCAATGTATTCCCGTCGAAAGCACGCGACTCTCGTAAAAGTTGCACATCATGAGAAATGGCGCTCATAAAATATTTCAAATTTCGCCAGACGCGTCGAATTGAATATAAATTAACGTAAATTTTGTTGTTATGCGCACACCTTATAGATAGATACGTACGCCCTACAATAATTTATGAATTTCTGCAAAACGCGATAAAACGCGATAGTTTAATGCGGCAGTAAATCAAAACTTGGTTGGTATTTAGCACCCGATTTTCCGCCTATTTTTAATCACATCGAGGACGAAATTTTAAGTGGTCTCTTAAGCACTCTTCGTCTTCATCCCGCTGAAGAGCATAAAGCGGAGTGACAATGAATGATGGAAATGTTCAATGTCAATGGCACTTTCAAAGATTTCGCCGCCCCCGCGCACTCAACCGCCTCTAGGTGCAGGAAGGTCGTGCCGAAGGAGCACAAGTGCTAACTCATTAGAAGGTCGCGTCTTTAATTATATCACAATAGAATTAAGATAATTAAGTCTTGAGCAGCTTGCGATCAACATTTCCGAATTTTTTTCTGATTTTGGCAGACGTGTTTAAACGGGAACTTGATATTATTGATCCTACAGGTGCCATCATTACTCTCTCTCTGGAATCAGAAGAAGAAGAAGAAGAAGACGAAAAAGAAGAAGCGTGGAGCAAGCGCATAAATATTAAATCGCGCAACGACATTTTTATTCACAAACTAGGCCAATCCGAACTTATAACTGCGTGATTGCGTCGCGCTTGAATTGACGCCGCTTTGGATAGCGATAGCATGGAAGACGGCGACAGTTCAACGGTAAAGAAACGACGACCTGGTCAGTCCGAACGCGCGATATTTGTGTCAGGTTGGAAACTAGGTGAAAAACCAGGCGAAGAGGGCTTTACTTTCAAGGCAACCGAAGACAAATCGTTACTTATGAGCAAAGTATTCACCAAATTTGTCTTTTAGTCGCAGCAGTGAAAAAGTTAATGCAATGCTTGTGCTAAAAAAGTAAATGTTTATGCGTGTTTATAAAGTGCTAAAGACATTCTCAGACTTTGACGATTCCTAACGCTTTGAGAACTGTTGCTTTGCGCGACTTTCGCATTTTGATTAATGATAAGCAATTCCATTTGCCACGTTTCGTCGCGTCGTGATGATAATATTCCACGTACAACGTGTCGCCGCCATCCAAAGTGATATAACCTTAAAATCTCACTTACGAAATGACAATGTAAAAAGCATAAAGCAACTTGTGTTATCTTAATAAACTAATTTCGTTGTTTAATGCTTGTTTTAAGAGATTATGCGCACTTGTGCAAATGAAAAATTGTCAGATATTCTTTAAGTTCGCGGTTTTTAACACATTTTGCGGATATGACAATCGATAATTCGAAAATGGTTTATCGTAATTCAAAATTTTAAGAAAATTTGTTGAGTATATTTATTTATTCTATTGTTTAAAGAAGGCTTTTTCAAAATTCTTTTTTAAAAAGCCATTTGAGGAAGGTTTGAACACATAATTTCAGTTTTTTGCAATTTAACTATTTTAAATAACTATTTTTGTTAACTTGATTCGCCATTTATAAGTAATGTTTATCACGAAACTTACAAATTACAAAAGAATTACGTGAAATAAGCAGAAAATTAATTAAAAATAGCAATAACTTTGCTTTTATTACATTAATTATTCTGAATTTTGTTGATGGTCTTCTTGACTAAAGGTCCTAAGAGAAAATGCAAGTAATAAAAAAAATTCCCGTCGTGTTTTTCTTTAAAATGCAAAGAAAACAACAAAAAAGTGACAATTAAGAAACTTTGCGGATATCACAATCGATAATTCGAAAATGGTTTATCGTAATTCAAAATTTTAAGAAGATTTGCTGACTATATTTATTTATTCTATTGATTAAAGAAGGCTTTTTCAAAATTCATTTTCAAAAAGCCACTTGAGGAAGGTTTGAATCCATAATTTCTTTTTTGCAATTTAACTATTTTAAATAAATATTTTTGTTAACTTGATTCGTCATTTTTGAGTAATGTTTATCACGAAACTTACAAATTACGAAAAAAAGTACGTGAAGTAAGCAGAAAGTTAATTAAAAATAGCAATAACTCTGCTTTTATTAGATTAATTATTCTAAATTTTGTTGATGGTCTTCTTGTCTAAAGGTCCTAAGAGAAAATGCAAGTAATAAAAAAAATTCCCGTCGTGTTTTTCTTTAAAGTGCAAAGAAAACAACAAAAAAGTGACAATTAAGAAACAAGATGGCTTAGTATGGTCCACGGTCAATAAAATAGCAATAAAGTCAAGTACAAACGCAGGAAACGGAAGGGAAAGCAGAAGAAGAACGTCGGAAGTGGCAACAAATCTAGAACCGAAGGCAACCAGTACACGTCTAATCTAATTATCCTTTTTTGCATGCACACATTCCTCAAGTCTCGTAAAACGCGTCTGTGTATCGCTGCATTTTTTCGACGGCTGTGTCCTTTCGTCCTTGTTTTTCGTTTACGTTCCGTTTTTGCTTTGTTCCAATGGGGGGCATTGTTGCTTTTTGCATGCGTCCAGATAACGCAGGAGAGTGTCATGCATCCATTGGGAGCTTAGCGCCCGAAAGCTGGAGATCTCCGCGCCTGTTCGGCCATTGTAGCCGAATGAGAGGCGGCAGAATTGCATAGAGCGCAAAGTGAATATCACTCGTAGACGTAACAGATTAGGAACGGTTTTGTTTTAACTTGATTAAGATTTAATGAAATCATTTGGAAAATGTACGATAATCCCTCAAGTTAAACTCGCTTAATACACTTCGTTTTCTAATTACATTGTTTGTCCTTTTGTCACGTAATAACGACAAAATTCAATTTGAATCGAAAAATAAAAGCGGGCGAGTAAATATGAGAAAAGTACGCTATGGTAGTTGTTCATGCTCACGGAACTGGCACAAATCAAGAATTATTGATGCGCTGCTTAATGTAGAATTTATAGACTATTTTACTTTATACTTAAAGGGGGTGGGTTATCCGTGTTTCACGATTCCGTTTCGTTGTTTTATAGTGTTGTACTTTTTGCTTTCTTGCTGAGCTCGCACCGCAAGGCGTACGTGTAGTGAGGTAAGTTGTAGTATTCAAAGTTTTACTAACCAGGTAGTAAACACACATTGCGCTGGCGTCGTGACCTACCGGGGTACTGACCTGGATACTGCACATTCGCTTAGCCAACGCCGCTGCCGCCTCCACTGCCGGCAGCATGCATGCGTTCTGCGGAGGTGACACGTTGTATCATCGTGCGACGCAGTGCATCATGATCGATTTATCTTATTTTCCTATTCGAGTAATACAACTTTATTGACAGATGTATTAAAACAATATTTCTATCAGGAAATAATGTCATTGCTTACGTAAGTCGCATTTTCAAATAGTGTATTCGTTCAATGATTTATTGCGTAGTGAACCAGGAAGAGAAATTCTTATGAAAATGATTACGTGAAGAACTGAATTCTTATAAAATTGAGAAAATATTTTAAATTGGATGGATAGTTTAGCAACAATTTATCATGAAACTCGAGCGATTTCTGTGTCGTGATTTTTCATGTAAACGTCATATTCAGAATTCAATCTCTGAGTATAAAATTCATTTTCTGAAAATTATATTTTTAGTTAGAAATTCAATTTGGAAAAATGTTCAATATTTCATTGGAACGTAATTTTCAAATAGATTTTTATTAATATTCCTAAAATTGTATAGAAAAGATATTATCACCGGAAAATAGATAATTTATTAAGGAATGATACGAGTTTATGGATAACTAAATTTTATGAATTTGAGAAAATATTTTAAATCGAATGGATAGAGTAGAAAGAATTTATCGTCACACTCGAACAATTTCTGTGTCGCGATTCTTCATGTAAACGTCACATTCAGAATTCATTCTCTGAGTTTAGAATTGATTTTCTGAAAATCATATTTTTTGTTAGAAATTCAGTTTGGAAAAATTTCCAATATTTGACAAAAACATAATTTTCTAATAGATTTTTACTAATATTCCTGAAATTGTTCAGAAAAGATATTATCATCGCAAAATAGATAATTTAATATCGAAGCATACGAATTCATGGATAACTGAATTTTATGAATTTGCGAAAATATGTTAAATCGAATATGTAGTTATTCGATTTATCGTCAAACTCGAACGATTTCTGTGTCGCGATTCTTCACGTAAACGTTACATTCGGAATTTTTTCTCTAAGTTTAATATTCATTTTCTGAAAATCCTTAAATTTAAATTTCATATTTTTAGTTCGAAATTTAATTTGGATAAAATTCTAATATTTGATAAGAACGAATTGTTTAACTAATTTTTTACTAATATTCCTGAAATTGCATAGAAGAGATATTATCACCGGAAATTAGATCATTTCGTAAGGAATAATATGAGGAATAAATCTGTGTCGAGATTTATACTTCTGTGAATCTGTGTCGAGATTTATTCTTCTCGTAAACATCAGATTCAAAATTAATTTTCTAAGTTTTGTCAGGTCCTACCCAAAAATTAATTACATCAACAAAACCGATAATTATTCAGCTTTATAAAAATGTGTAAATCGTTATCTAAATATTCTATTTTTAATTAGAAATTTAATTTAAAAAAATTGATAAAAAATTTTTGATAAAAAATTTCCAATCGATTTTTACTAATGATCGAAGAATTGCGGTGCAGAGATTTCATCGCTGAAAAATAGGTAATTTAATAAGGAATCATACCAGCTGACTCCGAGTTTTCCAACTCCATCCAATTGAACGTTATGACTGTTATAAGATGAAATGTTGAGTCTTTTGCACCAAAATTTACCGATTTTATGACAGTTGAATCGTACTTTCTCCACAGACTGAGGCATGCGTTTAATGTGTGCTTATTTTAAAAGGAATTCAATGTCGATTTAAATGTTTATCACCCCCTTCTCCCCACAGCGCTCGAAATTGTGTCCTATACCGCGCAAAAACCAGATAAAAGGCAATTGAATGGGCGCAATTTTTTTCGTTTCCTTTATGCAACTCCCACACATCTCACTTCGTAATTTATTGTTCTGTTGAACGCACACAAAATCGCAAACTCTATTCAATAAGATGCCTGCGCTTTTCTTCGCGCATAACATATGCGTGCGTGATTCCCATTTGTGTGCTTTTTGTACACTCTAAATCTTTCTAAATAGTTGTATTCGTGACCGTACATAACAAATATTTGTATAAGCTTGAGAATAGACATCTAAATGCAAAGGAGGCAACCGAATTTCCGCAACAATAGATCATCACACTTGCTTCGAATTCAACTACAACTGCCATGCAGTATGCTTGGACAGTTTGCCTCCTCCTTTGGCTTTTTTTTCTGACGGCTTAATAGAATTCATTGTTTTTATTTTGATTTGGCTGCCTCTCATTCTTGCGCTCGTATTCGGCCACAATAAACCTTGGCGAGGGCGGCTTTCGCTCTCTTTTGATGTGCCTCGCTTGACGCGTTTAATGTGTGCGACCGACCGAGTGTCTGTGTGCTTATCCTCGAAGTGGATCGCTGAGGCAATGGCACAATAGTTAGTCCTGGCCAAGGACTTAAAGCGATTTGCTTCGAAATTTATTTGCCTGGGAGTTCTAACCTAACCCAAGTCGACACAGTCGAATGCGCTGGCGCGTTGTTTGTTGCCGCTTCAAGTGAGTGTGTGTCGTGTCGAGAAGGCTACCCTCCTTAATCCAGCGCTACTTCGCAAACTTTGCGCACTACGTAGTAATAAAATTCGATTCAATTGCGACCAAAGCACACTTTGTTCAAACAAATAACGCTCCGAGTGCGTCAACAATCAACAAAACATGACGACTGCCAGTGATATAACTTATTGCATTCCACAACAACCCTTCCCCATCGCCCCTCACCCTCAAGTCCTGCAGGTATTCGCGCTCAAAAGCAAAGGGAAAGCGCGAAACTGACCCTCATAAATGTCAAACTTGTTGATGATGTTGAGTTGGGTCATCATTTATACATGCACCTGCATTAATCAATTGCAGATATAACTACGATACCTAAATCTATCAAAGTCCAGCGCTGATAACGAATGTTTGGCAATGAAGTGGAGTGAATACTGCGGGGATTTGAATGGACTAAACGTAATTTAATTTTAAGCCTTTTTTCTACATCAAATATTAAATGGAATGAAATCCTCTAACGCCTCGTAAACGAGCTATGAGTTATGAGTTTGAAATTGTCACAGTGCGGCTTTTAGATGATTAAACGATGAATTTATGAATATCCACAGTGCGAGGCGGTTTAATTGAACCGACGCGCGTGGAAAATTTGATAATTTTCGCAATTTTCCACATCACTTGTATTAATTTAACTTTTCATGCTTGTAATAATTAATCTAAACTCAATTTTACACTTTTCTACTCAATCCGCATCACGTATGCAACCATACTTACACAGCGCGGTGTGATGATCAAGTTGATCAAGTTTATATGCGAAGGCCAATGTTGCATGCAATTAGGCGTCATCGATAGCATACGCTGATAGTGAATGATAGCCTGATAGTGATAGGCGGCGATGTCATGCGTGTAATACCAAAGTTAACATGCGAATTAATGGATATGTTCGCAAACATGCACACACGGCGCTGAAGATTTAATGGATTTAATGATTTTCAGATAAACAGATTCAGCGCGCGCTACTACGCTAATAATAATAATCGCGCGAGTTGCTGCCGCTGCTGGTGCTGCTGGATTTTCTGGTGTCCCACATCTGAATCCGGCGAACGGAGGCGGCAGTCAGATGAGGCGCGCGACTGGTGCAAAGTTTGGAAAGCCACCAGCAAACGGGATGGGTCTTGTGAGCATCGAGTACAAGTAAATCATTACATTGCTCTATACATGGCGGAGTGAGAGAGGCCAAGGTTACGCCATTGCCGCCGCCGCCTCCACTTACATAATATCAATTCGGCGTTATTGTGTGCTGTGTGGAGGCGGCCGGTTTCGCAATTGTCATGCCAATGAATCATGAATCATGTAAATACCCCCTGTATTGGATTGCAAATAGCCCATTGAAATGACCATCGAAATACCTTAATGTATTTACATATTTATGATCGCTAATATCTCCAAGTGGAATCGGTTAATTAAATGCAGATTTATTACTCGCATTCATTTTTTCGTCCTTTGAGAATTAACTTAAGTAAACTTAATGCCTTTTGTTGCGTATATTTTCATGTTTTTTGTGCAATCATTATGCGCGTAATGAAGATATATAAATTGTTTTATCGAACGTCCATGTTAATGCAAAAACTGCAGACGAATATCCGAATGCCTGCACTCTGGCTGTTTCCATAGGGAATATGAATTAAAATGCGGACTCAAGGCTGGACAAAAACGCAAAATTCGAATTTTGGCATTTGGCCAACTTGATTTAATGAATTTTGTATATCGCATTCTTTTCCCGAGCTGAATCTCTCATTCATAGCGACTTTTTATTGGCGACATTTCCATTAATATTAAGAGTAATTCGGGAATGGCGCACTTTGTAATTGCAATGTTGTCATGTGTAAAAGAAATTAATTGCTGTGATTAGTGCTACTTACGAACGAAAATATTCGACATCAGCGTCGCCGGCAAACAGAAGACGATGACGAGAATATCGGCAACGGCGAGATTCACGATGAAGAAGTTGGTAACGGTGCGCATCCGCGGCGATCTGAAGACGACGGCAATCACGAAGAAGTTGCCCACGATGCCAACGGCAAACACCAGGAAGTAGGCAATGCAATAGACGGCCGTCATCGCCATCGAGTGTCTATAGAACATTTCGGGTACGTAGCCGGGTTCAACGCTACCGTTGATCGTGGTAGCGTTTAGGAGGAGCGTCGCGACGCCTCCGTTGGTCCGCACGCCGAGTTCGTACACGGCGTTCTTGTGCACCACGTCGCCGCCGATGAGCGAGCTCTCCGTGTGCGCCACATTGACCACCTCGATGAGGTTACCCAGGTACTCGACCGACAACATCTTGCTAACAATTTCAAAGTCGCTCCCGTTCGCGCCAACTCCAGCAATGATTAGCGGCTGGACGTCGCGGAAGCCGAGCGCATCGTCACCATCGCCAACCCCAATTGGTAGCAAATCCACAGTATTGTCCGCGCTCACCAATTCGGCCATTTATTTGTCGATGTGATGCGCTCACCCAAACATTGTCTGCATCTGATATGCACGATTAGTCAGCGAAAGTTGCAAAAGTTTTCAAAGTGAACGTAAAAGACGCGCGCGCGAACGCACAAACTAAAGGAACGACCGGCGGCGGCCAGCGTTCAGTACGGTATGCGGCTGGAGCGCGTCGCGGCGCGTATTGTCGTCGGAGGCGGCAAAGTACGCGAGTCTGCGCGTATGCTTTTTTCTGCGTTTCCAGCAATAGCGCGCAAGAAGTCGAAGGTAATAAACGCAAAACATATTTGTTTATACAAGTGTATTCGTTAAAATTAAAAAGGCAACAACGTCTGCGCTTTTTGCCCAACATGCAATAACTCGATGTTAAATTGCTTGGAACTTTTAATATTCTGCATTTACGCTTTGCTCGCCGCGCGCACTCGATGAAATTTCATTTTGATGAGCGAATTTATGTTTATTTAGATTTGCTCGTTCTGATGTGAGTAGATTTTATCAGTAAATAAATTGACTTCGCTTTGCATGCACCCGATTTCTGATTGAGCAAAAGGCTGAAAATACACGTTCGTGATGCGATGAAGCAATTGAAAGACGGCACACGGCTTAACATTAGCCAAGTCCCTTGAGTCAACCCAGCATTAAATTGAATTCAAGATGATGGATTTATTAAATCGTAGAAAAAAAAGATAATAAGGCAAGTCATACAGATGAGTTTTTAATGGCTATGTCAATAACTAAGTTATCAAATATTTTCTTTAATCGTTTTTTGATTCAAACTTTTTGTTCGTTGCAGAGTTAAAAACAGGAAACTGACTGGGCTTAGTACTTGCAGTTGCGAAGAGAGTGCGCGTCCGGGTTATGCACGGAAACGCGAAACGAGTATATTGATTCAAGTTCACAAAAGTAACATAAACAATGATGAAGAGAGGGAAATTTAACAATTGCGACATTGGTTAGTGACATAATATAGCTAGTTATTGTATAATATATGAACCGGTTACCCAGTAAATGTTTATGGATGTGAATTGACATTAAATTGGTCACAAATTGGATTTTTTTAGTCGTGGTATAAAAATTTCTTTAAAATATTATTGCAATATCGTTCAATTTTGTTTATTTATTTCTTTATCTAAGCTATTAAAAGTTACCAAACTACACCAGAATTACCAAAACGGACGTTTGAACACATTTTAGGTTACATTCTTAACTTCTAGGATTTTTTACAGTAAATATTTAAGAAGCAAATTCAAAATTCTTCATTTATGTGCTAGCACGTGTCATTATAAATAATTGGTGAAATTTTGATGTTGCTTGGATTCATAGTTTTTGCACAAACCCGGATCGTCGAAATTGCAAATTCAATAAAACTGTTTCCGATAGAAGCACGTTTAATATTTCAAGTTTAGCATTTATAGCATGCAGAATGTTACGTTTATTAATAGCAATAACTTCAGTTTTATTACTTTATTCGTTCTAAAATTTTTGTAATGGTATTCTTGACTAAATGCACAGAACATGTAAAAAATGTGATGCTTTAAAATACAGCATGTTCAAAATATGCTCTGTCTATTAGAAAAATTAAACCTAATTAAAATTTTCTTAATTAAAATTAAACCTTTACATTATATTCTTTGTTTCCACTTGATTGTTATCTCGATGTCTCATTTATAAATAAACCTGCGACTTAGTCACTTGTGTAAAAATAATCCATTCTTACAACTCTTCTAAGAAATCCGCTTGCATTCTTATTCCGTTTAATAAAATTATTCCCTTTTATCGCAAGCAACCTGTCAATACTTTCAAAAACTGCAATTGTATCAACCTTGAAATAATTATAAGAATATTTGCATCAGGCGGAACGAGAGGAAATATTTGTGCAATTCTCATTTCATTTAGTTATTGAGAAAATGTTGCGAAGCGTAGTGCACACAATTCTATGGCTACTCAGCTATTTAATGTTATTCCTACATCTGCCAATGCGTTTCTATTTTCAACTGCAACGAAAAAAGTTGTGTCCACCTGTTTACGATGATGTTCTCCTAATGACAGCAACTACTTTAGCCGAAGAGATTCGCCAGCAGCGCATTTCAAGCATGAAAGTGGTAACGAAATATATAAATCGTGCGAAAGAAGTGGATAAGATTGTTAATGCTATTGTGGAGGAACGATTTAGTTCAGCATTAGATGAAGCGAAACATGCAGACGACTTTGTGCAAAGTGGTGGGTTGACAATTGATGAATTACGTGAAAAATACCCTTTGCTTGGTGTGCCAGTTACAGTCAAAGAATGCATTGCTGTAATGGGCATGAGTCGAGGGGCGGGTAGTAAGATCCATCCGTACAGGGCTGAATGTGATAATGTTAGTATTCAGACGCTCAAATCGTTTGGTGCCATTATTATAGCTATAACAAATGTACCTGAACTTTGTATGAATTGGGAAACTATGAATTATGTTACGGGACGTACACTTAATCCTTATGATACTCGCAGAACTTCTGGAGGTTCGTCTGGTGGAGAGGTAAAATTCGAATGTCTTTACCCAGTTTTACTTCTCAGTTTTATTTCTTTTAGGCTGCATTGATTGGAGCATGTGGTTCATTAATTGGCATTGGATCTGATATGGTTGGTTCTGGAAGAGGTCCACCAAGTTTTTGTGGCGTATATGGTCATCGTACATCCAGTGGTTTAACTAGTTCAGACAACTGTATTCCAACATTAGATCATAATGTATTAACCTTATCACCAATCACAAGATATGCAGTCGATTTACCATTGGTCTTACGATGCATAGCATCTCCTCAACATCAAGTTCAACAAATAAAATTACTCGAAGAAGTAAACCTCAATTTAACCAATTACCTTACTCTAAAATGGAACATTTCCAGGTAGAACCAACTTCTATTAGAGTGTATTACAAATACGGTAGCGGTAGTACATTTCCAACATCCTCCGTTCACAAAGATATAGTAAATGCAATGAAACGTGCTGTAAGACATATCGATGATTATGGATTATACGTTCACGAAGTATCTTGTTTACTATTACATAATATGAATTTTGTAAGAAGTTTATTTTAGGCCGAGTTGAATTTACTCTCGGATCAATTCGACATCGCATTCATAAATCTCCTGAGCATCGAAGAAGCTTACGCAGCAATGTCTTACTCAGATATATCAGTTGCAAAAGAACTATTGCGTTCACTTCTATGCGCACCACGTATTACGTTGACTATTCTCATGTATGAAATGTTGCACTTCTTTTGTCGACTACTAATGTCGGACGAGGTTATCGAACGCAACCGGAAGCTGGGCGAGACACTGAAAAGCGAAATCGAGGAAATGTTGGGAGACGACGGTGTTCTTTTATATCCGACACTCACTCATGTCGCTAACATTCACGGAAATGTATATGGTCAGATGTTGGATGTTTGCTATATGGCAATTATAAATGCACTCGATTTGCCATCCACTGTCATTCCAATCGGCAAAGATGCGAATGGTTTGCCAATTGGTATTCAAGTGATTGCAAAGCACAAGAATGATCGATTGTGTTTTGCGATGGCTCGTTTCATGGAGCGAACATTTGGTGGATGGTCTCCTCCAGAATATTCAACGCATAAATAAATAAACAAACTATAATTAATAATATTATTGATCAATTTATAGGACAACTGATAATTCTGTCGCGTGCAATTAATTGGGCCGCGTTATAATTGTTTAAAAATATACAATGAATCCACTGTTGTTATTATTTTTCATATGAGATGTGAATGCAACCATTACGATAATTCGAATCAGTTGGATAACTCGTGAAAGTTGCAAACAGCGCTCGATCGAGGAATCAGTCGCGCCGAGTGTTTCGCGCAAACCTCAAAACAATTATCTGTCGAACATCGTACATATGCTTATACGAAATACTTAGTGTTCATTCGTTTATTACTCTGCCTACGAGACGTGTTATTACCGTGCATCAAGTGACATTTAGTTAATCGATAATCCTTAACAATACGTGCGATAAAAATGGCCAAGTAAGTAGTGATTATAAATTATATACCTACGTACACAAAAGTAATTTATTTGTTTTTATTAATCGCTATTTTTAGCGTTACTGATGGCATTGTTTGTGTACAATTTCGCGTTATCTGTGCGATATTGATACTGTTCGGCACTATCTATAACTTTTTCGTAAAGTTGTTATATGGAACGCATTCGAAAAAACGACTTCCAATCACCGATGATGATATCTTTAAAAAGAGCGCTACAGAAATTGCGTTTGAAATACGATGCAAAAAGGTGACATCACTCGAAGTAGTGCAAAAATTCATTAAACGCCAACGAGCGGTGAATTCAATTCTGAATGCGATTGTGAGCGAGCGTTATAAAGAAGCGCTGATTGAAGCTCAACAAGTAGACGAGTTCTTAGCGAGCACGACTCTGACGGAAAGTGAAATTGCAACGAAGAAACCTTTACTTGGTGTCCCAGTAAGTGTTAAGGGTTCGCTGGCATGTAAGGGGATGAATTTTGAAGTAGGTTCCAAAGAGCGCATTGGAATTATTGCTGATGAGAATAGCGAAAGTGTTAGTTTGTTGTTATCAGCTGGAGCTATTCCAGTTTGTACAACAACAACACCGGAATATTGTTTGAGTATAGAAACTACCAATTTAGTCACTGGAAGGACAAATAATCCTTACAATGTTTTATATACCTGTGGAGGCTCGTCTGGGGGCGAAGTAAGTAATTAAATTTTAATTAACGCAATTTAAAAGTGGTAATTAATATACAGGGTGCCCTAATTGGATCGGGTGGTTCAGTATGTGGAATTGGATCTGATATTTCTGGATCAATTCGGATACCAGCTGCATTTTGTGGTATTTTTGGCCATAAACCCACCACTGGTAATCTTCATCTCGTATTTAGCATAATACTTTATTTACAGTTTAATTGTTTCAGGTGTTACCAGTTTGGAGGGTCATATACCTTATGCTGATCATCCAATATATAGAAAGCATTTAGGCATAGGACCTTTGGCCCGTTACGCTGAGGATTTGCCTCTTATGATGAAAGTGTTAACGAAAAATAATCCGGCGCTGAAACTTGATGAAGCAGTCAAACTTTCCGATTTGAAATTTTATTATATGCTAGACACGGGCAACTGTTTCGGTGCAATAACCGTTCACCCGAAAATCAAGGAACGCATCCGCGAGAGCATTGACCATTTTCGAAAGCGTTTCGATTGTGAAATAAGTGATTACAAATTCGACGAGATTCAATTCATTAACGAAGCCGGTATCGCACTTTTCATCAGTATGGAGGATGATGCCGTTCCGAATGTTTGTATTTGAAGATAGCAATAAAAACGTCTGACAAATATTTACATTTTAGGTGAACGTATTTTGGCAAGCACTTAAAACATTTGTAGGTCGGGGAGAATATTCGTTTGCAAGACTTTTTTACTTTTTCATGAAATATGACAAGCTGTTTATGCCAAGCGATATTGGTAAAATGCAAGAATTCATAACCTATTTCGAACAGAAAGTAAATGTAAGTGTTGAAAACTTCTAGTGAGGAATTCATACAAATTCTTGGTTAATGTTTCAGTTGGAATTAGGACCAAACGGTGTATTTTTGTATCCAACATTCCCAACAAGTGCATTCCGTCATGGTGCATCAATGTTTTACAATCCATCAGTATCCTACTTGTCAGTCGCCAATACTTTAGGACTTCCGTCAACTTCAGTACCGGTTGGCTTCACAGAAGAAGGTCTTCCAATTGCCATTCAGGTACAATTACTTAATTGCGTTATTTATGGAAAAACTAAGTAAAATCTAATTATTGAAACAACATGTGAGATATTTATAAGCATCACATTTTATAGACGTTGTTTTGTTCAAAGTTCAAGGATAGAAATCTATTTACACATGCTATTTAGAAGTCATACACAAATGCACATTATTATTATTTGCAGGTGATTGCAGCACGTTATCAAGATCGTCTCTGCATGGCGGTTGCAAAGGAATTGGAAAATCTATTTGGCGGTTGGATGCCTCCATATTAATTCGTATACATAAATTAAAATAATCTAAATAGGCGTATGCTAATCGATGTTAAACAATTGTAGAGGAAATAAACGTAATAAAACCGCTATTTAATTAATCAAATCAACTTCTATGTGACATTCACTGTCACGTTGCTAAAATAGCATTCAAAAATTAATAAAGCAACCTAACTGGTTTAAAACTGTAAACAATGCCTACGAAACTAGTAAGGAGGTAATAGAGTTTAATTATAATTTATGAAATTGAAAACTTTTAGAATTTTCAAAGTTTTGGTATGAACTATTATCAGATACCATATTTTTACGGGAGACGGAGGATACATGTCGCTAATCAATATTACAAGGTAAACAGATTTTATTCACGAGTTTGTACGAAAAATTGAAAAAACATTATTATTCTGTTGCAATGACGATAACCTTGCTATGAAAGTGTACGTACGATGTTTATCTAACTAACAGTGGAGTTGAGTTGGGCTAGCTTGGCTGTATTCATAGTAATCGCGTAATGTGCGCGGTTCAACATAAACCAACGCACTGTTGTCTCGATCCGAGTTGAGTTGAGTTTGGCTGGCTTGCATCGTGTTCGCTCAGTCTGTAGGAATTACGTGCTGTTGCACCAGCTGAAACTCTAGCGCGAGCACGAAAGGCCGGCCGGCAGAAAAGCAACGCGCAGAGTAAAATAAAACGGCAGAGAGCGAGAGTAAAACTTAGTATTCGGGTCACATTCATAGAACACAGACATGGATTACGCATTGCGGATCAACACCGGTATCATTCTCGGCTTGTCCACGTTACTACGGTACGTCCGCATTTGCTGGCAGTTCTACAAGAGAAAGAAGCGGGTTTCACCGGTTACCGATGACTTGTTGAAAATCAGCGCAACGAGATTGGCCGAGAAGATTCGCCAACGACAAGTAAGCGCTTATTTTCAAATGTTCAAACACATGTTTCATCTATTTTTACGCTTTTCACGTTCAAGGTGGCAAGTTTCGCTGTAGTATCCGCATACATCAAGCGGATCCAAGAAGTGAATCAAATCATAAATGCAGTGGCTGAGGATCGATTCGAGGCTGCACTTCAGGAAGCCAAAGATGTAGATAATTTGCTAGCTCAACCAGATGTGGATCTCGACGAGTTACGACGGACGAAACCCCTGCTCGGCATTCCCGTGACAGTGAAGGAAAATCTGCAGGTGAAGGGGCTGAGTGCCACCATGTGTTGTAAACTGTACAAGGACGTGAAGGCAGACGCGGACGGGGCTGCCGCGCAAAAGTTGCGCGATGCCGGTGCGATTATTCTACTCGTTTCCACGACACCCGAGTTCTGCCTCACGATCGAAACGTACAGTAAACTGTATGGCGTTACACGGAACCCCTACAACAGTTTGCGCAGTGTTGGAGGTTCCTCTGGGGGCGAGGGTGCACTTTTGGGCGCTGGGGCTTCTCTCATTGGCATTGGTTCCGACTTGGCGGGCTCAATCCGTTATCCGAGTGCGTTCAATGGAGTCTACGGTCACAAACCATCACATGGCAAGTACTTTGAAATTGTTATCATTCAAGAAAACATCTAAATGCGTTATCTTCATCGTGTTTGTAGGTTACATCTCAACGAAAGGTCATATCCCGCCATTAGATGATGATATGTTTAAGAAATATACAGTGGTTGGACCCATGGCCCGTTATGCAGAAGACATTCCATTGATGATGAAAGTTATTGCTGATAATGTAAGCGAACTGCGTCTCGATGAGCCTGTAAGTACTTTTGCCGATAAACTATGATACTGTCGCATTTCGGTCAATTAAAATCATTTGACTTTAAGGTCGATTTGAGCAAGTTAAAATTGTATCATATGATTGACTGCGGCATGAACTTTGGCTTGATGCGAGTGCACACAGATATTCAGCGCGCTATTCACGATATTGTGGAATTGTTGAGCGATAACTTAAAGGCCCATGTTGTTCATAAGAAGTTTAAGAATATGGGATACTCGGTGGAGATTTGTTCGGTGATAGCTGCACAAATCAAGTTTGCGGATACTATGAAAACGCCCGAAGTAAGTTATATGTGCTAAGTAGCGGTGAGTACATCAGTCAACAATTTATATTTATGCTTACATTGCAGCGACACTATGGTGTATTCTCGCAGCTATTTTTAAGCCTGTTTGGCATGTCGCAATTCTCAGCGTACATTATGATACATGAAATCATTGACAAGATGACCAAGAAAACAACAAGCGCTGAGAAAATTACCAAATACATGAACATTCTGAGCGAATTGCACACAGAGATCACCCAAGAATTGAAGGACGATGGAATTTTCATTTATCCAGTTTTTCCCTCCACCGCACTACGCGAGGGCGAATTCATGTTCAGCTATACGTCCATGTTCTATTCGTTTATCATTAATATTTTACAACTACCTTCCTTGACTGTTCCTATTGGATTGGATTTGAACGGCATGCCGCTTGCCATACAAGTATGCTCATTCTGATAATGGCTTTTTAATCAATCAATATCAATAATTCCACGCTACAATTTCAGATTGTTGCCAATACCAATCAAGATCGATTATGTTTCGCCGTCGCCAAAGAGTTGCAAACGATTATTGGAGGTTGGCAGTCTCCATAAGCAACAAGTATCTCATTAAGGAATAATTATCTTAATTCATATTACTATTATTATAAACTGTGACGTACTTCGTACATTGCGCTGCTGGGTTCAAATCACTTACTTAAATTCAAAACAAATTGATCCTAAGCAGAAAGCCAAGGCAATATTTGTTGTTATTTTACTTATTCGTTTTATTTTTATATTAAAGGAGTAGATAATTTTATGGCAACTGCAAATTTGTTATTTAATCTCTACTGTTCAGTCTATCATAATCCCGGATACGGTAAAGATGAATTTCTTGTTTCGTTTGTGTGGAGTTTTCGCACTTATAATTGATAAAATATTATCACCTATATATTATCTTCGGCGATGTATAAGTTGGCGAAAAGTGCCTCCGATTGACAATCAGATATTTTTATTATCGGCAACTGATTTAGCTACCAAAATTCGACAGAAAAAGGTAGGATATATTGCTTAGATGTCTTTGTTGCTAATTATGTGTTAATTATTGCAGTTAACTTCTTTGTACGTTATTGCCACTTATATAGGACGCATTAAACAAGTAAATCCAATTTTGAATGCAGTTTGTTCGGAGCGATTTGACAAGGCGTTAATTGAAGCAAAAGCAATTGATGATTTCCTTACAAACACTAAACTAAGTGAAGATGAGTTGGCTAAACTAAAACCATTCCTTGGGGTTCCGATAACTATTAAAGAAAGTTGTGGCGTTCAGGGGATGAGTTATGGGGTGGGCGCTATGAAGCGCAAAGGCATCAAATGCGAACAAGATGGACCAAGCATTAAACGACTGAAAGAAGCTGGATTCATCCCTCTTGCAGTTACAAATTGTCCAGAGTTTTGCGTTGGCTTAGAAACTATTAATTTATTATACGGCCAGACGAACAATCCTTATAATGTTCATTATACGGTTGGAGGGTCTTCTGGTGGTGAAGTGAGTGCAGTTCTATGATTACGTATTCTAAACAAAGTGCAGTCAGCTAATTGATAACCACTGATAACAAGTAAGAGTTATGTGAACTTTAGTTCGTAATTTGTTTAGGCGGCATTGCTGGGTTCAGGGGCATCATTGGTTGGCGTTGGCAGCGACTATGCGGGGTCAATTCGTCTACCTTGCATGTATACCGGAGTCTTTGGTCACAAAACAACTCCAAGTAAACACAAATATTTTGCTACTACAATGTATTAATGTTTATCTGTTTGTTTGTTTCAAATTGAATTTAGAAATCATTCCACGGACAATGCATTTTCCAAATTCAAACGACCCAAATTCATTCAACTATTTTGCCATAGGCCCTATGAGTCGCTACGCGTGTGACTTGCTTCCAATGCTTAAAATAATGAGTGGTGAACAAGGCGAAGCGTTGCGACTTGATGAAAAGGTTTGGTTACAACATTATATGCATTTTAGTGTTTAATGTTTTCATTTGCACGCATCAAAAAACGGTCTGATTTATAACTTGTTTCAGGTCGATTTGCGTCACACGAAAGTATTTTACACAAACGCTTATTACGACCTGTTCGGCATCGAACGCGTGTCGGATACGATTGTTCACCGTATCGAAGTGGCGTGGAAATATTTGCACGAAAAATGCGAAATGCAAGCGCAATGCGTTCGATTCAATGAGTTAGAGAACGCAATTGAAATTGCTACCAGTCTATATTTGGACCATAGCGATATTCCGAATTTTTTGGAAGATCCTCACAATCCAAAGGTAATTTATGATTTTAATTATGGCTAGTTATTAGTTGTTGTTTTGTAATGAGGATTTTTTAAACTATTAATGTTACAAAAACCTTACTATTATTACGGTACCAACGCAATTGACACACTTTATAACACTTTTTGCCAGTGCAGTTTCTATATTTTGCTTTTTACAGAAAACACTTAATTTATATATGGAAATAGTCAAGAGTTTATGCGGTTTAAGTTATATCTCCATATTTCTGCTGCTTACTGTGCTTGCCATTCGTTTCAATGCATTCATACCAAAGTCCCATTTGCCTTACTATAGGATGAAAATGGCCCAGTTAAGGAAGAATCTTTTGGTAAAATCTTCATACTCTTGTTTTGATTGATTAATTAATTACTTAATTCTTAATTCAGGATACTTTAGGAGATAATGGTGTTTTACTTTATCCAACATTTCCAACATCAGCGTTCGACCACTATCGAATTTTCACCAAGTCACTTGGCATTTCATATGCGATGATTTTCAATATTCTGGGTTGTGCCATCACTCAAGTTCCAATTGGCCTGGACCATAAAGGATTGCCCATCGGGATTCAAGTAATTGCAGCACCCAATCAAGATCGGCTCTCAATTGCGGTGGCGGAAGCTCTAGAGAAAAAATTCGGTGGTTGGATTCCTCCAAGCTAATAAACTTTTAAAGATTTCATAGTTTAATGAAGAGAATTTATGAATAAACAAATCATTGCAATGCTATTTTACACACAAAGGAAAGAATTAATAAGTCGTTATCATTAATTCTGTTGATAAGACTTAATCAGCTCACCATGTGGACATGACTTAAAAAACGAAGCAAAGTCACGGAGAACACCGTCAAAACGTTACGCGCATTGCGTGTCATGTAGAAGTAGGGATTGTTTGGATGATTTTAAACTACAAAGTGCTGGTTGTATTGAAGCGCTCGATAGTTGTTCAAAGTTTATCGTCCAAATCAACAGTGAGCCCATTTTTAATGATAAAACGACATTAGAAGTCAACACTTGCAGTGTGTAACAAGACTAAATTTTATTCTTCTTTCATTCATCAACCACTCGCAATGTTTTATTCGTGCAACTGATTAATAAACGTTAAAGTGAAATAGGAGAGTGCCTGTGAAGAAAGTGAAATTATTACCAGAAAAACCCGCATTCGTTAGGGAAAGCTGTAATGGAAATCACAGTGAGATTTGCACTGTTTCTTTCACGATGCCTAGGATGGTTTATCGCGCCAATCTTCCTACTCATGCGATATCGAAAAAGTCGAAAACTGCCTCCGATCCAAAATAATTTGTTATTAATGAGCGCAACTTGTTTAGCAGACAAAATACGGAAGCGTGAGGTTAATAATTTTTTTCGTGATTTTTTTGCATTGTTCATACATTAAATTGATATTCAAGGCTTCTTAAATTGTATAAAAAATTTTGTTTACATGCGAAAATTGATTGTCGTCTGTTATCGCAGATTAAATGTCACGATGTTGTTAAGGCCTATATCACACGTATTAAGGAAGTGGATATACAATTGAATGCAGTTGTTGAAGATCGATTCGAGAAAGCCTTGATGGAAGCCCGTAGAATTGATGATTCCTTAGACCGTTATGGATCGGATGAATTACAATTGCTACGTACAAAACCACTTCTAGGCGTGCCAATAACAATCAAAGAGAGTTGCAGTGTTAAAGGTGTGTAATACAAAATATATGCGTTTTCTATTTGCAAATGCATGCAATTTTTTGATGTGCAGGAATGAGTTACAATGTTGGTTCAATTTGGCGCGAAGGCATGCGAGCGCAGGCGGATGGAGATGTGGTTGCGCGTCTTCGTGATGCCGGTGCTATTATTATGGCTGTTACCAATACTCCAGAATATTGTTTGTATTGGGAATGCAATAATAAAGTAAACGGACGGACAAGTAATCCGTACAATGAGAATTATAGTCCGGCTGGTTCATCGGGCGGCGAGGTAATAGACTTGTTAATTATTTCCTGTTGATATTATTGGTGATAATTATTTCATTTAACAGGGAGCGTTATTGGGTGCCGGCGCTTCGGTTATTGGCATTGGCTCGGATGTGGCAGGGTCAATCCGTTTACCAGGGTTGCTCAATGGTGTTTTTGGCCATAAAGGAAGCGCAAGTAATTCTTGAATTATTCATACCAAATTTGCATTGTTTTCAATAATTACAAATTCATTAAGCCGCTTTAATTTGCATTAAAATTAGACCACATTCTTGATTATAAAATGCACGATACGATTTTGATTATGATAATCAAAAACTTCCAATAATAACATGTTTATTTGAGCATTAAAGATTTTATAAATTTTATAGCAAAGGTGACTTTCAGATTTGGTTTCAACGAATGGCCACTTTCCGGGTGTTCAAACCACTTTAGGTAAATCGAATTTAGTAATTGGTCCAATGGTTCGGTATGCTGAGGATCTACCTTTATTATTCAAAATAATCGTGGATTCAACCAACGATCTTCAACTGGATGTACCTGTGAGTCAAAAATTATGTCGACGTTTATTGATTAATAATGCTTGTAATTATAGGTTGAGTTAAAAAAGTTAAATATTTTCCATATGCATGATTTCGATCAAAGCTTTGCATTCGCCAGAATTGATTGTGCAACCAAGGAAGCTATTGACAAATGCGTCCAACATTTAAAAGTGAACGTCGGTTGCAGCGTCGATGGTTTTAAATTTAGCCTGCAGAACGCAGTAGAAATCGCTGCAGCCGTGCTCATTTACTTGGAAGATTCCCCCAACATTTTGCAAAATCCAAAGAGCAAAACCGTTAGTATGCGGAAATTATTCACTCGTGAATATTATTAAGTCAATTATTTCACTTACTAGAAACCACGGATATTAATGGAGATATGGAACAAATTACTCGGTTCATCTCAAATATCAACTAATGGATTATTATTCAGTTTGCTTCGAGAATGTAGAGGATTTCTGTTACCATTTAGAAGGCAAAAATATTTAGATGAATTGGATACTTTGAAACAAGAATTTAGAGTAAATTTTCCGAAAATTTGGATAAAAGTATGTGAATATATATGATGGTATTTTTAGGAGAGACTTAAGACAAACGGAGTACTCATCTGTCCGTCGTTTCCAACATCATCGTATTGCCACAACGAGTTTATTTTTAAATTTGGTGGCGTGCAATATCAGAGTATATTTAACAACTTGGGACTGCCATCTACTAATGTTCCACTCGGCATCGGCAGCAACGGAATGCCAATCGGAGTCCAGATTGTGGCAGGACCACAACAGGATCGTCTTTGTTTTGCTGTAGCGCAAGAACTCCAGAGGAAATTCGGCGGTTGGTCCATGCCGAAGTAATGCTCAAGCTATGCAACCCATCGTTCACGCATTGATCGTCTATCAGAGTTCGAATGCCCTATATTTATACACTTTGATCCATAAGCGGGGACGTGCCTATCTCTAAGAGGACTCTATTCCTTATCTGAGGACATGCAGCTATCTCAATATCTGAAAGGCAGAGTTTCAATATTTTATTATCACCAGTTACTCGAACAAATCGAACGTGTTGTTTGGCGTATTTATATATTATGTGTGTCCAGTGAATAAACAGTTCATATTCATTCATAATTACCTGCATCTTCTTTTTGGGTCGTTGAATTAAGAAAATCCTTCAAGATGATGGTGTTTGTAGATGCAATACTCCGGCAAGTAGAATACTCTTTTCTCAATGTATAATTGTCATATGTTATTTAAAGGTTCATGCATCAGTTGACATTTTCTTCGTGCTCTATTCATTCCTTTCCTCATTCCTGTTCCCTGCATGATAGCACATGTAAATGACTCTAAATGTATTCGCAGCATGCAGGAAGGCGTAGAGTGGGGCCCGACAACTACAAGTTTGTGGCCGTCGTAAGCAGCGCGCGCTGAAGCCGTTTATTTTAAAACACAATTTGACGATGCCGGTGGCGGGTTCGCGAGTGCGACAACACGTCGAATGTGCGTCGATTTTATTTACTTAATTGTTACGATGTGCAGTGATTGTAAACACAAAATAATTGCTCGTGAACCTTGAAGGAAAAGTAACAAATTATACTTTGATTAAATGAAGTTGACGCATTAGCGAGCGCGAAGAAGTTGCATATTTTATGACAATTCTTTAAAGGCTAAAAGTTGAAGAAGTAAACCACCGTAGAAGAAGAGCATTGAGTTCAAGGTGAGTGGCCGGCCACAAAGCGCTTCTTTATTTCGCTCAACATTCAACTCGTAATGTTTGTAAAAGAGGGAACAAATCCAGTTTGGTCGTCAAACCTTGAAAGTATATTATGTATTGTTAGGCAAAGTATTTGATGCAAACCTAACGGACATGCGGGTTTGCATTGACTCTCTGTGCAATTAAACCTACTTACGTGCTTCCTTGTTCAACGTTCATATTTACCGTACGAAAACTACCGCAAATACGGCGATTTAAAAACATTAAATACCACATTGAATAACATGCGTATTTACTTCTTTGTTTCAAATATTTCGCATATCATGAACGATAATAGCGGTCTTGAAATACTTTGTAGAGCAAACGTGCTTTTCGTAAGCCATAATTGACACATCAATAACAAATTACGTGGTGAAAATATAAATATGTCATACACAAAACTATAAAGTCCATTCCAATCTGTACAAAGCATTTCCATACGAATGTAGTACGCCTCATAAATAGGCTGATAAGATAGTTGGTTATTATTTTTAATTTAATCACGTTATCGCAAAGTAATACAATTTTTACGCTGTTTACTAATAAGACTCATTATTGCGTATTGTTTTACAGCGCAATGGAACTTTTTGGAATAGAGTTTGCACCGTTGAACATCCCTCTGGAGCGGCGATTGCAAACTCTTGCAGCTGGTTGCTGGTTTGTGATAATGGCATTTGGCGGATTCTTCGCGATGTTCTTGACAATCTATTTGGTCCTCTTCACACCGTACTGGTGGCTTACGTTGTTGTACGTTCTCTGGTGTAATACACTCGACATCGATACGTGCGAAGAAGGCGGTCGGAAATCGGAATGGGTGCGCAACTGGGCCTGGTGGCGATACTTCCGCGACTACTTTCCAGTGAATTTGGAGCGCGTCTCTTTCATGGAGCTTGACACGAAGAAAAACTATCTGTTTGCTTGCTTCCCGCATGGCATGCTGTGCACAGGACCGTTCTCCGCGTTTGGCACAAATTATGGCGGCTTCAACGAGTTCTTCCCGAATCACAAGCGTTTCGTAATGACCTTGGGTCAACATTTTCAAATGCCCTTCTTTCGCGAACTCGTGTTTGGTTTGGGCGGCTGTAAGGCTTCCGCCAAGTCGATCGAATACATATTGAATAACGAGCAGGGCGGCAATGTGTGCGTGCTGATGGTCGGCGGCGCAACGGAAGCCTTCTACTGCCGTCCGGGGCAATACAAGATTATCTATAATAAGCGCAAGGGTTTCATAAAATGCGCGCTACGGACGGGTGCTTCTTTGGTGCCTGTAATTTCCTTCGGGGAAACCGACGTCTTCGATCAGGTGGAAAATCCCGAAGGTTCCGGCCTCCGCAAAGTACAGGAATGGCTCAAGAACTATATTGGCATCGCTCCGGCTATTCCCGTTGGACGTGGTTTCTTCCAGTATAATTTTGGTTTGGTTCCTAAACGTAGACCTGTCACTACAGTGGGTATGTAATTGTGATTCGCAAATATTGTGTGATAATAATGTTTGCATTTCCAGTTGGTAAACCGATGGATATTCCAAAAGTTTTGAATCCGAGCCCTGAACAAGTGGACGCGATACACAGAGAGTTTAAAAAACGTTTAATTGAACTGTTCGAAGAGCAAAAATATGTTTACTTGAAGGACGCGGAGAAGACACAATTAGAGATTTTATAAATGGTGAAATATGTAGATAAAGTGTACTAATAATAACGGAAGACTGAGTTAAGGAATGATTTATTAAAGTATCAATGCAAATAACATTAGTATAAGTGAGACAACAAGAAGCATTGTCCAGCAAAAGTTGCGTATCACCTAGTAAATACAGATCCATCAATAAATAATAATGAAGACAAGTTGTTATTTTTACTTACCTTATCTTGCCATTGTCTGTTTGCAAGGCACGTTTTGTAGCTAATATCGCTGAATGAAACCGAGTTATACAGCGGAATCCAAGTATTTGGCATTAGAGCATAAGCTAAATTGTCAAATGTTTTTCTGAGTCGGTAACGCTTCGTCGCAACCAAATTACGCATCTCGACGTAATTATACATAGCCAAATCACAAATTGTGTGCGCGTCTTCTCGACGCCACTCGGTGAATTTATTCAGTGCGGTTGGAATGTCAAACATTGATAAAGCCTTATTGAGTATCAAACAATCCTCGAACCCTGCATTCATTCCTTGACCGTAAAACGGGACCATTGCATGTGCTGCATCACCCAGAAGGACCACTTTACCGAAATTGTATGGAGAACATTTGATAGAAATCAAAGGCATTGGTTTCTTCCTAAAGAAATTCTTTATCAATTGTTCTCGGGTGCAATACTTTAGAAAGTCAGGGAAAGTTGTTTCATAAAAGTTGAGAAGATCTTCGGGTGTTGTCAGTTGTGAAAATATCTCAAACGGCATAAATAAGGTAACCGTCCAGGATTTATCAAAATTAGGTAGAGCGATCATCATAAATGTGCCACGCGGCCAGATATGTAGATGATTTTGTGTCATTAGATGGCCGTGTTCTTTATCAATCGCCAACTCGACATAGCCGTGATTGATGTACGTTTGAGAGAAGTCAAGCAAACAGGACTTTTGTATCTCAGAGCGCGTTCCGCTGAATGCCCCATCGGCGGCTATTATTAAATCGGCCGTGTCCGTTACCTGCACGTTTTCCTTCCTGTAACATATCTGCTTGCATATGTGATACGATTACAGTGCTATTTGTTTGACTGTTTGCTAATACATAATACATACGTGCACAACGTGACGGTACCTTCGTCAGGATTCACTTTAACCAGTTTATGCTCGAAGCAAAGTCGGACGTTCGGATTGCTTTCAAGTGCTTTAACCATCCGTAAATTCAACTCATTGCGAGATATGGAGAACAAACACTAGAAAATGAAACTTCTGCTTCATTTATTCATCCCTCGAATGCATTTACCTGATGAGTAACCGCATCATATGGAATCGAAGTGCACTGCTTCTCGTTGTGCATGTGAATGTAGCGACCTTTCATTGGCACAGCTAAGTTTAGAATCTCATTCTCCAGGCCGACATGCCGTAGTGATTTCCGGGCGCGATTCGACATTGCTAAGTTGATAGATCTGCCCTCAATCACTGCCGCTGTACGTAAATCTTCGCGTTTCTCATAAATCGTTACATTGTAGTGAAGCTTAAGTAAATGATGCGCAGCCAATGAACCGACCTTAAATGATTTGAGATAAAATAATTATATAATGTGCAAACTATCAGAGTTTTACTAAACCACATCCTATAACAATTGCACACTTCTGTTCCTCCATCACAACTAACTTCTTGAACACAGATTTGTACTGGACAGAGTTTGCTTTTATATACTGCACGCGCCAAAGAGATTAAAAATCCATCTGATATGTTTAAGTAACGATGGCTTAATACTGCCGTTATCTAGCTGAATTCGTATAAGTTCGGTAAACATGATACATTTTAGTCATTCGAAACTGTTTATCTTTTTAATTTGTCGAGTGTGCATGCATGTTTTGATGTTTTTTACAAGTTTGTGGATTTCACAGATACATGACGGAATGAGTATTCACGTTGCCGCCTCCCGGAGAGCGAAAGCGCGCAGTGGGGCACGGGTTGGCGTCGCGACGCCGGTGAACAGTGAGCGCGCTTTTCAGTAGTGGACGGCAGCATGTGGTGGTGGCTGCTGCTCGTGGCTGTGGCGGCGGCCAAACGCGGCCCAGCGACCCATCATGATCCCGTCATCGAAGAGGTCACGGCCAAGCAGCTGGAGCGCGTCCTGGCCGAAAAGGATTACGTCGCGGTGTTCTGGTGTAAGTACTTCTTCTTCGCACGCGTCCAGCGTCCACGCTTCGCGACCTCTGTATCATCAACTATCATATTGCTTGTGTGTTGTGCTTAAGCAATGCGCATCCGACCCACGACTCGAGTTGAGTTAAGTTGAGTCAAGTTGAGAAAAGCGACTCGGTAACACTACACCGTCAATCTGGTGCGCGCTCTCACACGAGACGCAGGATTTGGGCTAGAGTCGCATGTGGTTTGTTAGGATGCCATCTCCCGATTTGGCTCGCCAAGTAACGCCAGAGCAAACAGGCACTTGCTGGATGCGCCCGAGGAGACACGTGCCTCCGCCCGCACGCTCAATTGCATATCATTCGCGAATTGTTTTGATATCAGATTCACATTACTTGCCAAAATGCCCATTAATGGCCCACACACCAACTTGTTGTTGTTCCATGGATCGACGGACATTAATCATCTTTGCGAAAAAAAACACTATTAATACAACTAAATTACATAAACGTATAGAGTAACCATATTTCCATTTTTCATTTGGCGACACATTTATGTGTGTAATAAATTGAGCCTGGAACCATGCGCGAACTGCTATATTTAAAGCATTTGGATTGCGATTTCATAATTCTGATTCATACACAACACATATTTTTCTTATTATTCTAGCGCTACGCTTTTGTTATCGTGTGTTTTGTCTAATTTTACGAATTATCACTCGCCCAATTTTCAGATGCCCGAAGCTGCACCACGTGCGATAAAGTGCTCGAAGAATTGGAACAGATTGACGACGACACCGATTCGTTCGGTGTCGACTTTGTGAAGATCAACGACAAGCGTCTGGCGAAACAATATGGGATTAAGAACTTTCCGGCGCTCACCTATTTCAGAGAGAAGCAACCCATCATCTATGAAGGTTCTTACATATTTACGCTGAGCAATTAACGCCGAGAAACACATGGCATTTAATCTCTTCACGAGGATAAGTCTATGATGTGCATATTCAAGTAAAATTATCTTGTCCAACGCGTGTTGGCAGCGCTTGCCAAAAAATCCGACAACCGGGTGTGCCATACAAATAGGCAAAAGCAGGACACAGACAGATACGCATCATGCGCGAATTTCTGAATTAAATTCCGCACCTCATATTTTCCATACCGGATATCGTTGACCGTAAAATAACTATGCGCAAAACATAAACACCAAATAACATATGGTATTCTAAAATCCATCGCAACCCAATCTCAAATATTATGATATTCTACGATTGTGTAATGATTTGATGGTTTATTAGTAATTTAGCATTTAGTCAAAGACCATTTTCACGTGAATTAATGGGGCCGTGGCAACATTTGAAAAGGACCGGCCGCGGTCGCGTGTGTGTTCGCAGACTCCTCGACTAAAAATAGTCGTATCGTGGCCTGCTCGCTGAGAATAGTACATTTTATTGTGTTAGAGACGGCTCTTTTGCCGACGTGTAAAAATAGCAAGAAGGAACGAAAACAACAAATTTATATTGGCGAAAATGTTGGGTTGCCCATTAGCTCTTTGTGGGTGGAAACTACGTTGAAATTCGACAAACTCCAAAACGCGCTTTTACGACGCCCGCGTGCGGTACCAACCGAAGCGAGTGAAAACGTTATGCAATTATTTACTATGTATGTGTAAATGTTGCTCATACGACCTGACAGAAAGGAAAAACGAGTTCGTAGCCAATGCGCGAATCAAAAAACACAATAACTATGAGCGTACAAACGGCGAGCGCCAATTTTGCCAACTAAATTTGGAAGCAAACACATTATTTCAATGTGCATAATTAAGACATTTTATGCGCGCATTATGAATGGCATGTAATATTTCAATGTCTTACTAGGCGACCTTATGGATGAAGAAAATGTCCTTGATTTCCTCACCAGCTTGGAGGCCATGGATCTTCCTGATCGTATAGAGGAGGTGAATTCGCGAATATTGGAAAAGATCGTCGAGGATACCGATTACGTTGCCGTGCTTTTCTGTGAGTATTTACAGAACCACACTCAGTCATATCGAACGCAATAATAGAAGTCACTATTATCATGTCCTATGAATATATTGTACAGAAACAGCGCTTCTATATGTTGTGACTAATTTAGTGGTTAAGTTAAATATGCTAAAATGTTGAGCAAACACAAAGAAGTCGTGTGCTTGTGCAAATGTTTCAGGTCCTGATTCAGAAACATGTTCCAAAGGGGGCGTAAGTAAGTAGCTGTCTCATTGGGCTAGTTTTTATCGTTTTCCCTTTTTTCTGAATCTTTTCAATCTAAGCGTTTTCTACAAACAGCCCTTCATACCGCTCGACCGCATGCTACCGAAAAGATTCCATCGACAGTTGGCTATTTTAACACACATATTGTTTGTACCCAACTGTATTTTATTTGAATACTTTCGTAGTTTAAATCTAGAGAATGCGTATATATTGCACGGTAGTATTTGGCAATGCATTGTCTTTAATTTTTTGTATTATATCGTAGAATAATTGAATATTAGTTTGATGTTATGTCGCACTTGCATGGCAAATTTGATTCACAGGCCCTGATGAAAATAATCAATGTTTTTCTGGACTAATGTGCATTCTCCATGTATTTAGATAAACCCGAGTGCAAAAAGTGCTCCAAAGTACTGCAAGAGTTGGAGAATATCGACGATGAAGCTGATCAACTTGGCATTGGATTCGTAAAGATAAACGATGAGGATTTAGCCGAAGAATACAATCTTGGATCATTGCCTGCGTTGGTTTATTATAGACATCAAACTCCAATAATTTTCGAAGGTTTTAATTCAGAATTTAGCAAATTGTAATATTCTGAAATGCGTAAATTTCAAGGTGAACTTATGCGCGAAGAAGATGTTTTGGAATGGCTGGTTACACATAAAAGCACTGGTGATGATGAAGACATTATTGAAGATGTTACCAGCAAAACTCTATCTACCCTCATTGAAAGTGTGGACAACTTGGTGGTCTTATTCTGTAAAAATAAAAATTCTCAAGTTAGATATAGGATTTAAGAGTGCTTCGGTTGTAGATGATCATGGGGATGAAGATTCAATGGATGTCCTCGAAGAATTGGAAAAGATTGACGATGATTGCGATAAACATGGAATACAATTTGTTAAGATAGACGATGATGGAGTCGCAGAAGAGTATGGCATCGACTCACTACCTGCTGTCGTCTACTTTGAAAAGGGCATACCGAATGTGTACGATGGCGAGCTGGAGCAAGAGGAAGAGTTCTTCGAATGGTTGGTGCAGCAACTCGAGAAAGACGAAATCGAGGACGTTACTGACGAAATGCTTGATAAACTAATCAACGACGGCAAGAGTGTTGCCGTCTTATTCTGTAAGTATTTGTAGAACAACTTCATTCCTTCAATATGCAACATTTATATTTCAAGATGATGATGACGATAAGAAATCTCAGCGCGTCCTCAACGAGTTAGAAAATATCGACGACGAATGTGACAAACTCGGTATTGTCTTCGTCAAGATTGACAACGAAGATGAAGCTAAAGAATACGGCATTGAAAAGATACCCTCCTTAGTTTACTTTGAGAAAGGAATACCAACAATGTATGAGGGTAATCTGGAAGAGGAGGAAAAAGTACTCAAGTGGTTCGAACATCAAGCCAAGAGTGACGAAATCGAAGATATTAATGATGAAATGCTTGAAATTATTTTGGATAAAGTCCAGCATGTTGCCGTACTTTTCTGTAAGTTGTGCATTTAGAAAAAATGTTTTTAATTAACTATTGCGTATATTTTTAGATGATAAAGATCAAAAGAAGAGTCAAAAGATTATCTCCGAATTAGAAAACATTGATGACGAATGCGATCAAAATGATATCGCATTCGTAAAGATTGACGATGACGAAGAAGCTAAAGAATATGGCATTGATACAATTCCAAGTTTGGTGTTCTTTGAAAGAAAAATTCCACACGTGTATGAAGGAGATCTACTCAACGAAGACGCCTTATTAGGTTGGTTATTGCACCAAAAACGTCATGCAGAAATACCTGACATTACTGATGAGATGTTGGAACGTCTTATTGATAACACCGAATATCTAGCTGTGCTATTCTGTGAGTTTTTGAACAAGTTCTATTTCACATTATTTTTATTAATTATTAATTTAGATGACAAAGACGATAAACAGGATATCAGAGTGCTTAACGAGTTAGAAAACATTGACGATGAGCTTGAAAAAGAGGGAATTGTTATTGTCCGCATTGATAATGATGCCGAGGCTAAAGAATACGGCATTGATCATCTTCCCACACTGATGTACTTTGAGAATAAGATCCCATCATTGTACGAAGGTGACTTGATGAATGAAGAGGAAGTTCTTGAATGGTTGATTGCGCAAAAAACCTCCGCAACAATTGAAGAGGTCACAGACGAAATACTGAATGACTTAATCGAAGAGCATGAATATGTGGTTGTCTACTTTAGCGGTAAATGCGAGGAAGGCGAGGAATGTGATGATATTCTCGATGAGTTGGAGAACATTGATGATGAACTTGACGAGAATGGAATCATCTTTGTAACTACTGAAGACCAAAGTTTAGCCAAGAAATATGGTATTAAAGGCTTCCCCAAGTTAGTGTTCTTCAGAAACAAGGAACCTCTTATCTATTCTGGGGACATCGAAGATGAAGATGAAGTTCTAGCATGGTTAACTGACGAAGATACACTTGAAATCCCCGATCGCATTGAAGAAGTGAACGGCAGAATGTTAGACAACATTTTGATGGAAAACGATCATGTCGTTGTCTTTTTCTGTAATATATTTCACAATATCTATGCAAGATGACTTAATTTTAAACGTTTCAGATAAAGAGGGAGATAAGAAATCTCAGAAGATTTTACAAGAATTAGAAAATATCGATGATGAATGTGAAGAAAAGGACATTGATTTCGTCAAGACATCTGATGATGGTATTGATAAAGAATATGACTTATCAAGTCTCCCTGCTCTTGTCTTCTATCGCCATCGATTCAGGGAAATATACCCTGGTGATTTAATGCATGAGGAAGAGATTTTAGAATGGGTTTTAGATCTTCATGAATCGGCGCCCGATGTAATTGAAAGTGTTGACAGAAAAACACTGCAGGTTTGTTATCATCTTACCTGAATGAACCCTCTGACTGACAATGAGTGTTATCTGGTGTTATAGGTTCTCATCAATGATGTTGAACATCTCGCGGTATTCTTCTACACAGACAACTGTAAACAGTGCGACGATGTACTTGAAGAACTTGAAAACATTGATGATGATGCGGATAAACATGGCATTCAGTTTGTAAAATCAAAGGATGCTAAATTAGCATCTGAAATAGGGATCTTCAGCTTCCCAGCGCTTGTCTATTATGAGACTGGGGTACCAATCATGTATGACGGTAAGCGATACCCATAGAAGCTTTAATTTACTTTAATTGCAACCCAATGATAGTACAATCTGTGATTGAATCAATGCTGGATTATTGAATAATCTTCCGTTCTCAATGATTTACTTATAGGCAACCTTAAAAAAGAGGAGAAAGTGCTGGAATGGCTAGTTGAACAAAAAAGTAAGAATCACTATTTTCTTGTTTACACATAACTCTAAGTTTTCGTTCGTTTGTCGAAATTTCGAATTCACACATTACACGTACCACACTTTTGTAAGAGTCTCTCTCGCTAATCACCTATTTCATGAGTGAAGTCGCGTTTCAATCAAACTCCACTGATACTCAGTCATAACAATATTGCGGCTATACATCTTTGTTCTGGCTTTCTGCGGGATGCGCACTGTGTGTGGATTGCATGAGGCGTTTGCATGTTGCTATGATGTCTGTAGGTGATGAGGACGAAGAGGATGAAGATGAGGGCTACTCTGATGATGAAGATGATGAATATGATGACGACGATGATGACGATGATGACGATGATGATGACGAAGATGATGACGATGATGATGACGAGGATGATGATGACGACGATGATGAAGATGATAATTTAGCTAGTAGAATATTGAAAGGCTCAAAGAAAACCTCAGGTAATCGCCCGAAGAGTAGAAAGTTGGACGGAGGCCAAGAGTAATAGATGGTCCCTGCAAACCCGAAAGCACTTGAACGGTGTACCAAGGACGATCCAGACGCTTGCTGGAGTGGGCGTCCTTGTCTGTGCATGTCATCCCTTCCGCGCTGCATGCAGGGCATAGTGTCAGACTCACTCCTGTTTTGTTCCGTGTTTCTTTACATCTTATTGACTTTAAACCTCTAAGTACTGTTATTACCATCTTCTTGACTACTACTCAACTACTAACCGCTACTTTTCCATTCGCGTCTCGTTTTATTTTTATTTTGCTAACCATAAAAAAGAAACCAAACCAACAACAACCAAACAACCCCCCTAAAAGCAACTGAGTGATCTCTGACATTGTGTTTCCTGATGCAGGCGATGGCTGTTTCTACGTTGGACTGGGCGGCTCGAACAAGCTACCCAAATCGGCAAGTCTTGAGCCGTACCAGTGCTGCCCTAGCAAGCCGGCACGATCCAGCCGCATTGCAAAGATTCAACCTGCAACGACAGCGTCGAAACGCGTGGACACTAAGCAGATCCAAAGCAGGAAAGCTGCTCAGCCACCCAGCAGGACGTCGTCCACAAAGGTGGCTGCCGCCCCACCCAAGCAGCAAGAGAAGAAGGGCAAAAACAAGGGCTGGACTGGTAAATATATGTGGTGGTGGTGATGTACGCCTATATCTAATCGACCGAATGTTACATGATGAAGCCAAATGAAGCATTTCTCTATCTGGACACTGTGTATGGCGCGCGACCTAACTGCATTCTTTAGGGTACTCCCATTACCAGCAGGGACGGACTGAACCGTAAATAACTCACTGTTAATCACTCGCACTCATCTATCCCATACTGTAGCGCTGGTAGTAATAATCATTCAGTTCGGCCCTGGTGTTTTGCTCTCGTTATCTCTCACTCATACATTAGATCAAAATCAGTTTCTCGCTTCCTAGATTTTAATATTTCCTTATTGTTTCTTCACTGCGTGATTCAAAAGCTAAAACACGTTAAGTATGTGTTCATTCACTTCAGAATCTTAGAGTATATTTGCACCATGTTGAATTTCGGTATAAGAAGCAAACATATGTTTTTTGTTGATGTTGTTGTTGCCTCTGACGATTGACAATTTGGCAAAGTCTTTATTTGTTGTTGTTAAAAGTTTAATTATGTTGTATGCGGCTCTCGCTCAAATACAATTGCAACTAACTCTACTGATTAAGTTATCAGTAATAAAAAGGTGCTCTACGTGTTCAATTTTGATATAAATAATTCTTCTACAACGATTTTGATAGCTTTGTCGTGGTTGCAATTGCATTTGAATGGTCCTGTGTTTGTAGCATCAGCGATGATAACGATACATCGACCACACCTACGCACAAACACACTCACACACATGCAATAGCGTTGTACACTCTATCAAATACATATTAATTGTTATCTAATAGTAATAAAAAAATAATTTCGTTTTCTAATTGCAAACGATTCTATAGAAACGAAGTCTCACTAGCCACATCTAGCCATTCCATATAGTCTTTCTCTCTCTGTACAATAAGAAGGGAAATACGCATTGATTCTCTCTATCTCTTTCTATGTCGTGTTTCTGAAAGAAAACTAAACTGCTCTTCACGTCCCCGGTTTATTTCTCAATCTTAGGTAATTTGTTGGACGAGACTGAAGTCTTAGACTGGATGATGGACCAAAAGGAAGATGAAAGTATACAAGAAATTAGTCGAGACACATTGTTTAAATACATTGAAACAAAGGAATTTCTAGCGGTTATATTCTGTAAGTTTACTGTATTTGTTTATTTAGATTGTTATATTAAAGATTATGATTTTTAGATAATGAAGAAGATGGTGACAGCCCAAGAATATTGCGCCATATTGAATTGATTGATGATGAAGCAGCTGAATATGGAATAAAAATAGTTAAAGTCAAAGATTTACTAATGGCAAAGAAATACGGTTTTCGTAATCCGCCGGGGATCAGTTACTTCCGGAAAGGTAAACTCATCAATTACGATGGGGATATTGACGACGAAGAGGAATTGCTTGATTGGCTGACGGATCCTGAGAATATGGAATTGACAGATCACATTGAGAAGGTAAACCGGAAAATGTTTGAAAAGATCAAGAAGAGTTCAGACTATGTCGCAGTCTTTTTATGTGAGTTGAAGGATGTGAAATCGTACAGAACAATTGCTTCTTAAGATGATTGTTTCAGACAGCGCCGAATGTAAACAATGCCCCAGAGTACTCCTGGAAGTTGAACACATTGACGACGAGGCTGATGCAGCAGGTATTAACTTTGTCAAGATTGACGATAAGGAATTGGCAAAACAGTATGGGGTGTTTGCACTTCCTGCTATTCTCTTCTTTAAAATTGGATCCAAGGAGCCAGTGATATATGCTGGAGATTTATACGATGAGCAGCAGATTCTGCAATGGTTGATGACCCAACAAGATCCTGCGGGAGATGTTATCGAAGCAGCTGCTGGGAACGATTTGCTCAAAATGATTAACGAAGAGGAAGCACTGGCAGTTTATTTCTGTGAGTATAATAGTAAATAGGATAATTTAATGCCCAATTGGACGTTGTAATCGTCAAAGAAACAATTTCATACAAGCGCTCTTTAAGTAAATATATATTATACCAATATAGGGAACAAGACACTCTGTGATATGTGCAGCAATCTGCAAGAAAACGCCAAAAAAGGTCATAAACACAAAGTGAACCCCGAAGATGAAGGCTCCCAGAACGGTACAAAGTTCAGTAGTAGTGCTTTTGACTTTTCATTAGACAAGATATCGTATTGGTTTTTCCTCACGTAGTTAATTTTGTTCAATTTTTTACAATTACAAACCGCTTGTTTCTGGTAGACGTTGAATTTGTTCAGACAAACACACCAATCAAGATTTGCACGATTTATTATCGATTTATTGACTGGATGACTTGCTTTCTCCCATGTCATATTCGTGAATTAATGTTTGAATTTTTGTAGGTTCAGAGGATTGCGAACAATGTGGCAAGATATTGGAGGAGCTTGAAAATATTGACGATGATTGCGAACGCCATGGAATCACATTTGTCAAGACCTATGACCTGAAAGTAGCTGAAATGTTTGGTGCTAGTGATTTTCCAGTACTGATGTACTTTGAAGGAGGAACTGGTGGTATCTTTGATGGTGATATCATCGAAGAAGAAGAAGTACTCCAATGGTTGATACAACAACGCACCGAAGATCGTATTGAATTGATCACTAGAGTCATGTTAGAACGTATGGTCGAAGACACCCAATATTTGGCTGTCTATTTCTATAAACAAAACTGCCATATTTGCGAAGAAATATTGGAAGACCTCGAAGATATTGATGATGAAGTGGATGTATATGGCATTCACTTAGTTAAGATTCAAGATCCACAATTGGCAAAGCGATATAGCATTAAAACATTCCCGGCGCTCGTTTACTTCCGAAATGGCAATCCACTATTGTTCGAGGGCGATTTACAAAATGAACAATCAGTTCTCGAATGGTTAATTGACGATGACAATCGCGAATTGGCGGACGAAATTGAATCGGTAAATGAGAAAATGTTGGGAAGGCTTTTGAACGAATCACCTTTCCTCGCTGTGTTCTTTTGTAAGTTAACAATTTTACGAATATCACTTTACTACAGAGAAATTATATTCCATAGATGATGAAGATTGCCCAGAATGTGACGAAATTCTAGAACAACTTGAGGAAATTGACGGAGAAGCTGATCTTTTCGGAATTGACTTTGTCAAGATTTGCAGTGCAGATGCAGCTGCTGAGCAAGGTTTACACAGTCTACCCGCATTAATGTACTTCCGGAAAAAGACTCCGATGGTCTACGATGGAGATTTAACCGCGGGAGATCGAGTTCTCGATTGGCTCACGTCACAAGACGTTTTTGAAATCAAAAACGAGATCGAGGAAGTTAATAAGAAAATGCTAGAAAAACTGCTAGAAGAGAATGAATTCGTTACAGTTTTCTTCTGTAAGATATCCCAACGAATATGTGTGACATTTATTAAGTTGATTGTTAAATTTATAGATGAAGTGCATTCCGAGGAGAGCAAACACATACTCGAAAAGCTGGAGAACATCGACAGCGAAACAGACAACTTTGACATCACATTCGTGAAAATGGCGGATGCAAGATATGCAAGAAAATGGGGCGTTACACATTTGCCTTCAATTGTATACTTTCGGCGGCGGTTTCCGAGCATATACCGCGGCGACCTCAAGTCCGAAAAGGACGTGCTCGAATGGCTGCGGAAGAACCGCTTCCGACAGCCGGAGCTCAACATCTTCATGTACGCATTGCTCGCCATCAGCGTCGCATTCATTACGTACACCGCCTTCCTGCTGCAGTGCTTCAAAACGCAACCGCCGCCGCCGGCGCAACACCCGAAGCAAACGTGAATTCTCTGTATGTATGTATGTACCACATGCAAACACTCTAAGTCAAATTGTACATCAATATTAAGAATAATCTTCAATTTTCCTTTCCGTTTTTGTTCAATTCATTCTTAGATTCTACCTACTTAACTCGTATGAAATACTCCCGTAAAATATGCGTGAATGGCTGTGCATGTTGTCTTGACGTTTTGTCCATTATTCATTGTTTCGTTGTTGTTTTAGTTTCTTATTTGTGTGTATGCAAGTGGCATTCTGAGACGCGTATTGCTGTACTTGTTTTATTAACTTATTTATTTATACTTACAACTATATAGTACTCATAATATGTAAATGACTTATATATAGATTATATATTTGTCCTAAGGACCAAAAGCATCAACAGCAAAAAGGGCAATGTTTAATTAGAATTGTTCAACATTACTTCATTATTCAAATAATATACACATATGCTCGTAGGTGACTCTCTCTATGCGTCTGCATTCTACTATTGTAAATAATTTCTTGTAAATAAATATGATCAATCAACGTTTAAGTTGTTATGACTTCCTGCGTCGTTGAGCGAATAGTTCAGGAAACGCACAATAGAATGAAATTCGCATTCTAAACCTACATAGGAATTATTTTCGACCTGCGTTTATTCATGTTGCATTGTGTAAGTGATTGTTTTGTTTTGTCAGCAATTTTGCAATTTGCATGCTCTAAATATTCAACTCACTGTTGGATTTGTTTGGGAATCGATCCATTCATTAATACTAGTAGAGAACGTTGACGTTATGATGAGAAGAAGTGTCGACCTATTTCCCATGATGAATATTTGCGAAATTATGTTTGATATTACTGCATTATGATAATGAAGTTTTCTCTGAGATCATTTTTAAAATGTCAGGTGCAAAGCGATTAAGGAGTTGAATGCGGTTGCAAGTGATTAAAATATGAAGATTCAGTCAAAATAAACAATATCCAATGCCATCGGATCAAAAAATAAAATGCTCAAAAAATATTATTATTACTTAAAAAATTCCAAAGCGAATAATGCAATAAAACAAAAGTTATTGTTATTTATAGCGTACTATCTGAATGCAACTTGCGTAAAACTTACAGCTTTAAGCATTATTATCTCGTACACATTTTTGCAATTAACAATTTTATCGGTGGCTAGGATGAATGAGAATTTATACATCCGATCATGATATGTAATTCTATTTAAAACCAATACGAAAGTCATGACCACTGCAAAATGTGTTCAATGCGAATTTAAGGGCTTCCGATCAAAAAATGTACAAAAGATATCTACTAAACGTTAAAAATCAGGATGATAGAACGATTTTTCACCCGTACAATGATATTCATATAAGGCTTTAATTTCCTGAAGTGGATGACATAAAATAGTCGGTGATATAACACAAGTGGGACACGCCGCAGTGTTATCAATGACGAAATGGCGACTTGTACTGCAGTGAACATTGTAATCGAATACATGTACAGGTAACGCAGTCGGCGCGCACTAAGCAGAAAAATTCAAATGTGTCGCACGACGTTGTCCGCGACTTCCAGTTGCGCTTCGGATGAGTTCGCGACAAACGCGGTTTACCTGCAAGTGCGCAGCTCGCGAGCGCTCGCGTCTCGCGGCTCAGGTGAGCGAGGATTTCCATCAGAGCTACGTGTCCCGTGTTAGACGCCCAATCGTTCGCTCCTACTACACCATTCGAGTACCATCGTCGGAGCGCATAAAACGTGTTTCACGTATTCAAAGCAAAGCACATCGAGGTGCTCTGGCTTTGTTCGGAAGTTAAGTGGTTTCTCTTCGGCTAGAGAAGCCAACAGAGTGTGGTGCTTTTTAGTTCCCAACAAACGCCAAGGCATCATCATCATCATCAACCATCTCTAGTGTAACCGAAATCAAGGTAAATTCATTATTATACACGTCCTATTTGCGTTAGCTTTCGCATAGTGATAATATTGAATAATTTGATAAAGATAATACATACTTAATTTGTTCCGCAAAAGGTCGTTCAAATATCAAGCGCAACTTGTGACATTATCACCGGCAAAATGCTCGGGTTGTTCTAGCCGGTGAATCGAGTTTTACAGAATTTTGTATGCAAACGTGAGCAATAAACCGAAGATCCTCTAACATCCGGAGCTTCATGAACGTATTGTTTTTATCACGGCCAGAGTAAAAGTATGTACTGCACACGTCTAACAAACCCTACTTCCTGGCAGACAGATTTTCAAATTGCCGGAAGTTGCCCGAACAGTTTGTGCACTGCGCTGTGTTATGCAGTGCCCAAACGCTAGACCTGCGAGTAAAAATAGTTTTGTAATCAGTAGGAAAAATTTTATCGCTATTAATCTAATACATCTCCGTTATCGTCTAGGTGATAAGTACCACTGATACGAAGCAAATTAATCGTTGCAATTTGTTTTTCGTATATTCAAGTGATGATAATTAATTAAGTAGAATTGCAACCACTTTCAATTTAATTAAAAATACAACAAATCCACAAACATTACTTGAAAGTCTACATTAACATGCTTAGAAAGCGAGCATGTACTTTGTTTTGTTTTGCATCTTTCGAAATAAATTAGTTTTCGTTAATAAGCAGTGAGAGCGTGGAGCTCAAAAAGTTGGTCTGGTAACATTATGAGAGGTGCTCAAGTGCATTGAACACGGTTGTATGACGATATAATGTTGATGATGCCAAGATTGATTGCAACATCTGCGGTGCACGGCCTTTATTCTTCATAGTTCACTGCTCTCAGTGCTCTTCAGGCGAGCGAAGAGCACGAGGAGCATGTACTCTTTGACTATAAACGGCCGATAGAAGAGAAGTAATTGTGTGCTACTTTGGCAAAAACAACAAATTGTCTTTTGCACATGATGATGTCGTTCTTTGCCGAGAAGTGAAAGAAAGCGCAAAGATAAATTCGCGTGCATCCAGCAATTATGCGCATGTTCTGCACTAGATGCTCGTAATTAGTGTAGAAAACGATTCACGCAAAATGATATAAAACCGAACTAAACTGAGCGTGAATAAACAAACAACGAGAAGCGCACTAGTTTTTCCACGTAAAGTTATGTGTGCGTGCTAGGCTTAAATGAATAAATTCCAAGTGATAATACGCGATTTTTTTTCTCATAGTTGCATGCGCCTAGACCTTGCGGATTTGTTTAAACTGGCAATGATTATTGGTGTTCAAGGCCGTACCTCGCAATTTTTCCAGCGTGGGCACACTTGACGCAGGCATGGCGTGCAATCAAACTCTGTGCTCAGTCATTTTATGTTTTTTGTGCACACCAATTGTGTTTATGAATCACATTATGAGAAGGCAACGATGACTACGTCGCTATTCCACATTTATGCATTAAGTTAATTAATTAATCTATTGATTGCGGTTATAAATAGTGCTGTCAATCGATATTCATGCCCCACTAAACTGAAAGCAAGTGAGTTCGTTGGAGTTCCAATTCAAAGATTTCCTTTTGACATATTGCAACCGTTAACAGTAAATGAGACAGATGGTGATTGCGATGGCAATCATTAGCTCAAAACGGCAACTGTTCAACAACTTGTGATGATTCGCATGTTATTTAATTTGCAGACAGCTATGGATTCCGTCTGGGTCCGGGATCCGGACGAAGGATTCATTTTGGGTAATGTCGGCGAATGGTTCAGTGATGGAGCCGAGATTTTCCCGGTAGAAAAACGTTTTCCACGTCGTGTGGCTGTTTTCGACGATATTTTCCAGGCTGGTGATTACACCAAGCAATTCGAGGATAATTGTAAGAAAATTCCACTTTGACAACTCGAACTAAAGCGCTATAATTTCACGGATTTTTAGGTGAAATGATGTTCCTGAACGAGGCTACATTACTGAATAACATTAAGAAATGTTACTACAATAATAAAATTTATGTAGGTCAATCTATTATTATCTTCCAACAAACGTGAAATTTAATTAATCATTCTTTGTTAGACTTTTGTAGCGAATATCCTAATCGCAGTGAATCCGTACAAAGAGATATCCGACTTGTACTCGCTGAAGACAATCAAGAACTATCAAGGTAAATCCATCGGAGAGCTACCGCCGCATATCTTTTCAATTGCCGATAAAGCACTGCGTGATATGCGTGTCTTCAAGAAGTCACAATCAATCATCGTGTCCGGTGAATCAGGTGCTGGCAAAACAGAATCAACCAAGTATCTACTGCGTTATATGTGCGAGAGCTGGGGCGACAAAGCTGGACCGATAGAACAGAAAATCTTGGACGCAAATCCTGTTTTAGAAGCGTTCGGTAACGCAAAGACGACGCGCAACCACAACAGTTCACGCTTCGGCAAGTTTATCGAGGTGCACTTCGATAAAAACTTTCAGGTCGTTGGCGGTCACATCTCGCACTACTTATTGGAAAAGAGTCGTATTTGCAGTCCGGCCGGTGACGAGAGAAGTTATCACGTATTCTATCGTTTAATGGCCGGTGCTCCGGAAAGTCTAAGACAGTCATTGCATTTGACGCAACCGGATGATTTTAATGTAAGAGATACTTGAGCATTATTAACTTGTTAATAGGCATATGTAACTTTCAGTATTTGCGTAATGGATGTACGCAATATTTTACAAATGCCGCCACCGAACAGAAATTATCTTCAGCACAAAAAAGCAAATTGCATAACACTAAAGGCGGGTTGAGCGATACTCTGCTGAATGATTACGAAGACTTTCATAGTTTGCATGATGCGCTTGGAAGAATTGGCCTCACTGATGAGGAACGAATTCAGATTTATGCAAATGTGGCAGCTGTTTTGCATTTGGGTAATATAGAGTTTGAGGATAACCCGGAAGACACCCGCGGAGGATGTAGTTTAGCAACGAGCAGTGAAAAGTCGCTGTTAATTGCTTCTAAATTATTGGGCATTGACCCAAGTGAGCTTAGACAAGCGCTGGTATCACGTGTTATGCAAAGCGCCCGTGGAGGCTTCAAAGGTACGGTCATTATGGTCCCGCTCAAGATCCACGAAGCGCGAAATGCACGTGATGCATTAGCGAAGGCGATCTACAGCAAACTATTCGATTACATTGTTCTGCGTATCAACAAAAGCATTCCGTTTCAAGCTTCCAGTTACTACGTTGGTGTCTTGGATATAGCTGGATTTGGTATGTTTCACAAGTTCTCCATCTTTCAGTATCATATTTATTTCAATTTCAGAGTTCTTCACTGTGAATAGTTTTGAGCAGTTTTGCATCAATTACTGCAATGAAAAATTGCAAGAGTTCTTTAACGAGACTATCCTGAAATTTGAACAGCAGCTGTATAAACGTGAAGGGCTTAATGTGCCGGAAATCAAGTTTGTTGATAACCAAGACTGTATCGAAATGATCGAAACTAAAAATAAGGGTATTTTTAACTTGTTGGACGAAGAATCAAAATTACCAAAGCCAGCATTCACGCATTTCACCACAGAAGTGCATGCGCAATGGCCCAATCACTTTAGGCTTGCACTGCCGAGGTCTTCACGGTTAAAAGCTCATCGTAATATTCGTGATGATGAAGGATTTGTTATCCGACATTTTGCTGGAGCAGTTTGCTATCAAACAGTACGTAAAGCACGATTGACGGCTTCTTGATCTTACTAGTGATATTTTATTTATAGAATCAATTTATTGAGAAAAATAACGATGCATTACATGCATCCCTCGAGGGAATTGTGCAAGAAAGTTCCAATAAGTTCATCAAGTCACTCTTTGCCACTGCCGAATCCCAAAAGGGAAAATTGAGTTTTATTAGTGTCGGAAGTAAATTCAAAACGCAATTAGCAGAGTTAATGGAAAAGCTACGAAGCAATGTAATGTTTTTTTTATTTTTAAACAATTTATAGATTAAGTTTGGCCGTTTTAGGGTACAAATTTTATTCGTTGCATTAAGCCAAACTCGAAAATGATTGACCAGCAATTCGACGGACCTCTTAGCTTGATGCAATTGAAATGTTCAGGAATGACAAGCGTCTTGCAATTAATGGAGCACGGTTATCCTAGCAGAACACCTTTCAATGAGTTGTATTCAACTTATGAAAGTTTCCTTCCCAAGGAGCTTAAAGCCTTACCACCTAAAACATTCTGTGAAGTGAGTATTTCTACTATAATAACGTTTTAAATCACTAAATAATTTTATTTATTCATTTAGGCAATGCTTCATAGTTTAAATCTTCATGAGAAGGATTACAAATTTGGCGTGACACGAGTATTCTTCAGACCAGGAAAATTCAGCGAATTTGATAAAATCATGCGCAGTGATCCCGAAAACCTGAAGGCCATTATTTCTAATGTGAAAAAATGGTTGGTGAGATCACGATGGGTGAAATCACAATTTGCTGCACTAACTGTTATAAAATGTAAGAAATTGAATACTTCTTCAATAACTTTCCACTATATTTTGCTGTTTTGTAGTGAAAAATAAGATTATCTATAGGCGCAAAGCGCTAGTTATTATTCAGAAAACAATTCGCGGTTACTTAGTGAAAAAGAAGCAAGGACCAAGGATTAAAGCTGTTAAACAGATGAAAGGCCTAGACTCGAAAGTCAAACAATTGGAATCGATTTGCGCGCAACTCAAAAACAAAGAAGCGAGTAGCCAGGAGATCATAAGCATCAAGAATGAGATCAAAACCGGAATTGATAAAATAAAACGCGATCCCAATTGCGCAACACAGGCGGAAAACACCTATAATTTACTCCTTGGAAAAGTCAACAAGCAGATGGCATTATTAGAAAAGAAGGTACAAGACCAAAAGAATGCTGAAGAGCAAGAGCGTTTGCGTAAGATTCAGGAGGAAATCGAACGTGAACGAAAGCGCAAGGAGGAGGAAGAACGTAAAGCACGTGAAGAAGAGGAGAACCGCAAGAAGAAACAAGAAATGGAAGCGCGACGCAAAAAGGAAGAAGAAGAACGCAAGCGACAAGTAATTACAATAATGAAAGTGTTTTCAATAAATGCTGTTAATGGTTAATCATTACAGGAGGAACAGGATAAAAAGGCTGCGTTGGCATTAGAAGCACAGGAAGAATTAGAAAACCGAAAGTACCAAGAACAATTGGAACAGGAGCGTCAAGATCATGAATTGGCACTTCGTTTGGCGCAAGAAAACAATGAACGTTTGGAAGACAGTCCTCCATTGTCACGCAAGTATGTACTATTCGATCAATTCATAATTGGAATAGAAATGTATATATTTGTATAAATTTGTCAATTGCGGTGGCAGTTAGTTTCAATTCTCAATATTTGTATGTATTCTTCTCGTTCGAACAGTGGCGCTGTGGATTCCAACCGGAATATGCATAAACTCGTCAGGTATTTGAGTGCGCAAAGCAATTATTTCTCAAACGACGACTAATAACAAATCATAAGCTAACAATCGCATTCAACCCTTGCACACCACTTACACATTTCTCTATTAGCGCACTAATCACACTAATGTTGACTCTTTTAAAGGCTACACTCTTCTTACCACGACTGCACGCAAAACTTGAACTGAATGCGATAGACATAACTAGTTGTCGTATAAAATTTTCTCATTTATGTTTTCTGTTTACGTTCTGTAGGTCTGAGGCTGTGAGAAATCAACAAAACGCTTTGAGTAAATCAAAATACGACTTATCCCGCTGGAAGTATTCCGAACTTCGCGATACTATAAACACATCCTGTGATATTGAATTACTAGAGGTAAGAGGAAACTTGCAGCAAGCATTCATGTGGTAATAATGAATATTTTAAGGCTTGTCGTCATGAGTTCCATCGCCGGTTGAAGGTCTATCATGCATGGAAGGCAAAGAAGAATAAGAATACGATTGCTATGGATGAAAATGAACGCGTGCCCCGTACAATTCGTGATGCTGCCGAAAAGAATCAAGCGCGACATGCCGTCAAACCTTCAAATAATGCAAATATTAATGCAAGCAGCCAACGCTACTTCAAGATTCCATTTACGCGACCAAACCAGATTAAAAATAACGAACCCGAAGGCAAACGCGGTTGGTGGTATGCGCATTTTGATGGCGAATTTGTTGCTCGGCAAATGGAATTGCATGTTGAAAAAGCTCCAGTTCTACTTGTAGCAGGCAAGTTTCGATAGATAATGTTGTAATACCATATTTATGTTAAATTGTTATAGGCAAAGATGATATGCAAATGTGTGAATTGTCATTGTCTGAAACCGCCTTGACACGAAGACGCGGCGCTGAAATTTTGGACACTGAGTTTAATCGTGAATGGGAGAAACACGGAGGCGGCAAATACATTCGTCCAGCTGATAGAAAACAGTGATCAATTATTTTTACAGATAGTTATGTTTTATGTATAGCTGAGCTATATATTTATTTTCTTAATTTATAATCTTAGCAATGCAGTCATCTAGGGGGCTTTATATAAATAAAATTATTTGTTATACATCACATCTGTATTACTATTATTTGAGTCAATTACGGTAATAGAAGGGCGTTTTGCATATTGAATGCAATATTTTAAACGTGAATCATCAATACTACCCGGCATACGTGTGTACACCGGCACCGGTGTACACAGGTTTCTGAGGTTATATTAACTAAAATTGTTACCTATGATAAATACTAAATGGTACCTATGTAGCGAAATACTAATGCTAATCTACTCACATAGTTTGATCCAGATATTCCGAAGGAAAATGCAGTTATGGCTATATTACTGAAAAAATAATTACCTAATGCATAATTGTTAACCTATATGGTAATAAATGGATTAAAACTAATTGATGCACAAGTGCTAAACGGCAAGTGTTATTGTACTCACCATGTTTGGTGAGTACAAGTACAATAAATTACTGAAAAAATATAATTTTAGAAATAATTATTCACCTACGAGAGAAATAAAATAAACATAAATGCTGCATATTTTAATTACCCTGACCAAATTTCATATTTTAGGTGATAAAGCTCCTTATTCCCACAAGGTATAAACGACATGATTAAGAAAAGATAATAAAGCAGTTGTAATGCCCAAAAAAGAACCATCCCATTCAAAACAAGATGTGGTTAATTATATACATAGTTGTATACTCAAGTTTAGACTTCCAAACTGTTAAAGCAAACATATAACAGTTGCAATGCATGAGTGGAAATGAAGAAAACATTCTTTATTTGCATTTCCTCAGTCCTTCTTTGACTTTAATTATACAATTTTAACTCATCACTCTCAGATAGAATGCAAATCTAGAAAAATAACTAAAATTAATTATTTTATGAGCTAAATAAAATTATTTAAATTCACTTCTGTTCTGTACATGATTTATGACAATTAATGATCACCATCAGCGCAAAATCATATTCGTTTGTAGATTTCACTACCTGCAACAATTAATGATTATCCATATATATTATTATTATTACTTTAGTTATATTTTAATCACTATGAATCACTACAATTGCGCTGTTGGGCTTTCATTTAAAAGAGGTTAGAATTTCTTCAACAGCGACACTCGTTGGTAACAATATTCACTTCGCCAACAGTAGTTTCATCAACTCCCAGTAGAGGTAGCATACATCTGCAAAGCAAATTCAAATCAAACCTTGATTGTCAATTTAAACACGTGCAAGGAAAATAAACTATAAATAATGTTGATAAATCATTTGAGATTAATAAGTCAAAAGATATAAATGCTAAATGTAGTAATTCTATTTTTATATACATCATAAAGAAGTTTATGAGTACTATAAATATTTATTCTTCACGTGGAAACGTCAAATACGTTTTAAATACACAACTGTTGAAATATGTTCACAGTATATTACGACATCCAAATGCGGGATATAGCGGTACAGAACATTGTAAGAAGTTTGGTGCTGAGACACGATTGTCCTTTTCGGGTCCTAATCCCCTCAGCGCGAGAACCGTATTGCGCGCTCAACAATAGCAGGAGCATTTGCTGGCAACAAATACGCAGCGAAAGAAAGCAGGCTCATTGCACAGACGGTGCGACAAAGAGCACACCGACAATGGTGCAAAAAGGGGATGAACGCGTCTCCCGGCGCGCGGCCGACAAATGAAAATATAAAACGGAGAAAATAACGGATGACATTCAGGAGTTCCTCTTTTCAGCGGCAAACGAGAATGGAAATTATTTGGAGCAGACGACGATTCCTGCGCAATGACGGCGCCGCCGCCACGGCAGCACGCACCAATAAGGGTGCGCCTCATTCTAATTCTGCTTTACTTGCTGTTGCTGTCATACGTGTGACTCGCAATTTTCTTCGTCTTCTTCTCCTCGAGCGCGTTCGAATCTGTTTCAAAGCGTTGCTTGTGTCACGCTCGCGCACTCACTCTGACCGGGGGTGTTCGTTCGCTATCTGCGTGTAAAATCGTCGGAGTCGAGGGTTTGTTTGAAGGCTCTCTCTGCGAGAAGGACACGCAGCGGTTATAAATCTACCGCCAAAACCAACAGGGCAACAGAAGGAGCGACCGTCGTCCCCGTCATCCCCGACCCGACCGCCGCCACGAAACGATACATCGACGCGTTCGTATTGCGCACAATTCGTTCTTTCCTTTCCCGGGATAGTTTATGATATTTATGTGCGCGATATTTATTTGGATACGTCTTCTTATTATCGTCATCATTCTTGCTCGTGATTTCTGATATGTATTTTTTCTTGTTGTTGCTTACAATGACTAGGGTTTTTCTTTTTCGCGCATGATTGCTGCCAGGACATTTCAACGTTGCTACTTAATGAGGACAATGTCCTTGGGGTAATAAATCTCTTGGTGTATGCTTCCTGCCGTAATTGAATTCGAACCTTTTGCTCTATCTACTACTTGTAGAGATGCCCCACACTCCCAAAAAGGTTGGAATTAATATAATAAATTCATGCAAACAAAAACAGCTTTTTCGCGATTCGCTTTGATTATGATTGAGGGTTAAGTGGCGAGATGACATCAGTCAGGAGTATCGTAATTATTCTGATCTCGTTGATGCCGCCCCCAAGCTGTAATTCGCGCGCTCCCTTCCTCCCGCCGCTCGTGTTATGAATCTTTGCCGACGTGATAAGGATATCGAGAGCGTTGGCACGATCCTGGCCGAATCTCGCCGAGTCGCCGTATTGATTCAAGCGAGTTAACAAATGAAGAAGTGTTAGGAGTTGCGAGTGAGTCCGCAACTAACCTGCATGCATCCCTCCGACGACCCTATACACTCCACCCCTCCCTCCTTAGTGCAAGGCAATCCTGTCCAAAAAGCAGGAGCAAACCTTGCCAGCGTCTCGCACGCAAAGCGAGAGAGAGTCGAGCAGCAAAAGAATAATGGCAAATGCGTTGCGGGTTTGGAGCGCTAGAGAAAGATAAACCCTCGAGGTACATTCGTGAACGAGCTCTGCATGTCTATTTGGCTTGGAATTGTTGCGCTGGGGAGGACGACGCGCAGCCCGGGCCCGAGCGTGGGGAAACTTATGTGGTTCCCTGCATACATTTGTGTGATCGCTGGCTGTGCGAGGTGGACAAAGAGCGCGGCGCTATCGAGACGGCTCCTGCTGTTTTGCAGGAGAGATAAAAATACGCGCGCATGCACGCCTGTTTGTCGGAACGAGAAAACGAGCAATGCGTCACGTCGACATGTCACCGGTCCTCCTCCAGTACGTTCTTCTTAGATAACTCTGCTGCCACCGCGGCAGCGAGTTGCCCTCATTGAGCGCCCGCGCTCCGCGCTCGTTCTCCGAGTGAACTCAACTTACACACGCGGAACATGCAGACGCATTTGCAAACGAGATGTTTATACAACGCGTCAACGCAAAAATGCAGCAAGCGCTTCATCATCGGTGTTGCTTACTTCTCTCCGCTCTTCGTATTCCTCCGCTGCGCCTCGACTAAAACGCGAAACAAGAGTCTGCTCGCGTCTGGCGAGTGAATTTAATACGCGATTAGCGTTATTATGATTTTTTGTACGGCTCAATCATGTTCGAGATGATAAAGTGTCATCTCCTATTAGCGCGCGCATAAATTCAGCAGCACTTTGGGCAATTTACTTCGTGTTTTGATTGCCGCCGCTCACATTTTTCTTCGACTTTATGCGCACGCCACACACAAATAGCAGCGTAGACGCGCCACGTACGTAGTGCAATATTTTTAAACGAGTGACTTTTCCCAGCATTTTTTCCCAATGAGCCAATTTGTTTATGCGTCGCACGAGCGTACAGCACGCGCACGCCACAGGCCAAGCACCGTAAGATTGACGTGGTGTCGATATTTTGAGAGAGCCGCACAGCTTGTTTCGCAAATTATGATTTGTTTATTCAGCGCGCGGTTGGCTGCGAGTGTACTCTGCCACCGCCGCCGCCGCCGCCGATGATGTCTACCAATGCGTCGCGTAAATCACGATTGAGTGAACCGTTTCGATTCTTAATGGCTCCGCGCAGCATTCGTCGACGCCGCGCGCGCGAAGAAGCCTTTGAAATATTCACGAAACGCGGCTTGACTATGTTTAGATATTCTATAATTAAATTGACGTTTATAGATTGGGCTACAAATAGGCAAGCAGTGCGCGTCGCGATTGAAACTCGAAATTTTTCGCTGCGGATTTTAAATGAATTACACGAAAATAATGCACTGCAAGTGAGCTCTGCTTGCTTCCCAGTCTGAACACGCGCCTCGGAAATATAAATAAGCTCATGACGAAACAGAGCCAATCGATACAAATATCTATGATCGACACCAATTTCAAGTTATTTTCGTATTTCTCATCTTAGACAATTTTAAACTGTAACAAATTACAAACGAGAAATTGCGATAATTCTCTGTGAATATCCTTTAAACCAGTCGCAAAACGGTAAATGCACTAAAAATATGAAAATAGACATTTTGCATTTTAACCTTCGCCATTTCTTCTTCAATACAAGTTTGGAGAAATCCTTGGGTGAACACTGAAATAAACTAATCTATTAACAAAATCTTTTTGAAATTTTGAATTAAAATTAACTGTTTTTGAATTATTGCGATTAATGCAAAATATGTTCGATAAAATAAGCTCTTCGGGTAATCACGTGTAACTTCGGCCTTTTTCGTATAAAATAAGCTTATATATTTTATTGCTTTATATAACTAATCTACAAATTAGAACTCTTTGAAATTTTGAATTAAAATTAACCGTTTTTGAATTATTGCGACTAATGCAAAATATGTTCGATAAAATAAGCTCTTTGGGGTAATCACGTGTAGCTTCGTGTTTTTTCGTATAAAACGCTCTTATATAATTTGATTTCTTTATATAACTAATCTACTAACTAAATCTTTTTGAAATTTTGAATTAACATTAACCGGTTTTTGAATTATTGCGACTAGCACAAAATGTGTTTGATAAAGTAAGCTCTTCGGGTAATCACGTGTAACTTCGTCCTTTTTCGTATAAAATGAGCTTATATATTTTATTGTTTTATATAACTAATTTACAACTTAAAACTTTTTCAAATTTTGTATTAAAATTAACCGTTTTTGAATAATTGCGAGTAATGCAAAATATGTTCGATAAAATATGCTCTTCGGGTAATCACGTGAAGCTTCGTTATAATTCGTATGGAACGCTCTTATATATTTTGATTACTTTATATAACTAATCTATTAACTAAATTTTTTTGAAATTTTAAATTAACATTAACCGTTTTTGAATTATTGCAAGTAATGCAAAATATGTTCGTTAAAATACGCTCTTCGGGTAATCACGTGAAGCTTCGTTATACTTCGTATAAAACGCTCTTATATATTTTGATTACTGTACATAACTAATCTACTAACTAAATCTTTTTGAAATTTTGAATTAAAATTCATCGTTTTTGAATTATTGCGACTACTGCAAAATGTGTTCGATAAAATACGTTCTTCGGGTAATCACGTGTACCTTCGTCATTTCCCGTATAAAACGACGTTTATATATTTTTATTGCTGTATATAACCCCTTTAAACATGTAAGTAACCCGGAAGTACTTTGGTATTCTTTATCCTGGGTCAAATAATTAATCATTTATCAAATCGATGGCCGACTAGAAAATGTTAGAATTGACCACGCAATAACCATTTATATAGCAGCACTTTAATGGCGCTTTGTCCATGCAGAAAACGTCGACGAAGGAAAAGGAAGAGGAATATTTTTTAAGCCGGCGATATTAAAAATGCAAGGACATTTCTTCGGGTTCAGACGGCTGGTGCGCATGAAACGCCTCAGGAGTTTGGAACAAACCCTCTTTGCGCTCCATATGCCCGGCTTTATGCAGCATTCGTTGGGATGGAAGCACGCAAACGGCACGTAGCGACAAACGCGCAAGCGAGACGTGCAAAAGTACATTTCTGCAGGAGTAGTGGAGCACACACACAGCTCGCTCTTTCTCGCCCTGCTGCTCTTCTTGCATGCATTGCACTGCATTTGCCACTGGTTTTTCGTCGTCGTCGTCGTCGTCGTTGTCGTCGCAGCCCGTCCAACTTTGAGCACACACGAGAGTTGTGCAGTGCATTGCGCTTTGCTGAAAGACCTCGGGGATTTGAACGAAGAGGAGAGCAGGACGAGGACAAGGACAACTCGTCGGGTCCGAGTGCGCGCGCACTAAGGACAGATACACGAAAGCGTAACAACCGAGTTGAGATGATAAAGACGCGCAGTCAAACGATGCCAGCAACGATCTGAATTATACCGTGCGTTGTGATAATCCCTCCCTTCCCTCAAAACGCAAAAACCGCAATATTTATGTCTACTGCACTTTAACGTGTTTAAAATTGCATTCGACTATTGTTTCGCAAACTATCTGCTGGAATTCGCGTCTGGCGATGTGGAAAATCATTCGCAAACAGAGCAAGTCATGCGCCATTGTGCTAGTTGGCCCGTTAATGGGGCAGGCGCGCGCAAAAAGCGTCTTATCAATAGTTAAAATCTTAATATAGTTTTACAAGACATGGCACACGGGCCATCGAAGAGTGCCTCCTCGTGCAATCGCTAGCAGCGTCTTTGTCTCGCTGCATGCATGCGGCCGAGCTCTCTACCTCAAGCGGTGGCAGCGGCGGCGGCGGTTCGCTAACTTATTCGTGCAGCTTTTGTGCGCGCCGCAGCGCACTCGACTAAAGTCGTTGCAACTCGATGGCAACTTGCGTACTCTTCTTGTTGAACTACTTCATAGATTCATACAATATATACGCCGCTGCCGCTGCCGCCGCCGCCGCCAACCCAGGCACGCTCGTGCGCCCGCTTTGCGTCACCGAAAATTATTCCAGTAATGTACTCCTTCCATTAAGCTTAACCCCGACATCGTAAACTCGCCTCCGCCGCGCGCTGCCACCGTTGCCGCCGTCGCGTCGAACACTATTGCCACCGCCTCCGACTTGAGTGCGAACACAAACGCGCGCGGATGCTTTGAAATTCCATCATACAGGGTGGCGAATTAACATAATATAAATATTCATTTTTATTATTCCGCCTTCTGCCATCTATTGGCGATATTCTACTAAAATATAACCAAATAATAATTTGTTATGCAATTATTGTCACGAAATAATAATAGCGACGCTGATGGAAGGATTTTATTGTATTCGTTACGCAATTAACGGCGAAATGCTAAATAATAAATTAGATGGGCTTGTTTCGCATTCGGACGCGCGCAATTTATCTGTATCAATTCATAAAAGCTCCGCCGATGATGATAACTGTGATGATGATCAACATACATGCATACTGATGAATATCGGGGCCCTGGATATTATCCTTGTTTATTCAAAATGCGTTCGGATTCGCGCATTCAACAAACATTCAACCGGAACACATTCCTGTTGCTTTCTCACTCGTGGCTTTTGCCACTTTCCGCATGCTTTACAGGATCACACGTTACATACATAACTGCCATGTGTATATGCTACTTATATACAAATGAATGTTTCATATTTAGTTCACATGTCATCGACTGAGTGCTCTCATCATCCACCTAACCTCGAAATAATTTTAAGAACACGTTTGCAGGTTAGAAATTTGGTCAACGGGTATGTCGTGTTCATCGATAAGAGATGGCACTTTGGACGAGGAGGAGGTGGAACACCCACTAAATTGACATGATGGACAATACGCAAACGCCACAAGCGAGACATGGACATTGTGCCCGATTATTATCCCCAGTGTACATAATATGCATTCATGATGCAAGCGTGCATTGGCATTTGCGATAGTCATACATATAGCGTGTATTTATTATACACATGCATGTCCTGTTAATTGGTTTCACGTGTTGGTATGAGCAAGAGTTGCGCGGAGTATTATGTCCCCTCAAACCCGGACCAGCAATCCAACCCCTTCGAAGCAGCTGCCCAGTTGCATGGTCGTTAGCTGCTGGTTACGCGCGTACAACCCGAAACGCGGACGGGAAGGGATGTGTGTGACCGACGCGAGTGTCCACACTGGACTACCATATTGATTAAATGTCATCCGGCTCTTCACGCCCGATTTACCATCTAACTCGCTCGCTCGCACCTACAACATGCCCTCGAGGACACGCGCGCGGTTCCATTGAATGTCCTAATAAGACTATGTGCTAAATGCACATCCAACTAACAATATTATTCCTGGCGACCGCTTATTGCAAAAGTGGGCAAACTATTCGGATTTGTTTAGTGCGTCCTCCTTCCCGACTGGAGCTCTATGCAATTAGCACACGCGTATGGTTTTCGAAAAAATGACTAAAACAAGACGGCCACCCGCTAAGTAAACTTGCAAGACCTTGGCAACCCGATTACAACGAGAGTACGTACGCGCATATGCGATCACCGACAAGACCAGAGGCGCGCAACAAGAAACTGAAGAAGTTTACTCGACGTTGTTTTCTTCGTTTAGATTGCGCTGTTCTTTCGCGGTATGTAATGCTATTATAACCACTTCTTCTGCTGCGCTATGAACGCATCGACTTTTCTTACAATAAATGCGCATTGCTAGACGCGTTAGTTGTAGATGGTCATGCTGCAAATACCTTGGCGAATCGCAACAAGCTGCTTGTTTCTCGTGCAAAAATTTGCTAATTGCGTTTACAAAATTGTGGAATTGCGCACGTGAGATGTGCGCAGTTCACAATGGAGCTGCGAAGCGGAGCGGAAGGAAGGAAGTTTGTTTGGGATGCCATCGGCTGCGCCATTATCAATCGAATGTCTGGGGTCCAATCTAAGACGGCGAGATCTGTCGAGAGATACAACCGTTTCGCAAGAGTTGTTCGCGTGTGCGCACGCTGAGCACGACCATGCTTGCTCCTCTCTCTGCGTATTGATCAAGTGTTCTGGTGCGCGCTCCAGCAGCAGCTGCCGCCGCCGCCGAGGAAGTTTGCGCCCGCCCGGAGGGTGAGTTTTCGAATCTCCCGGAGGACTCGCGTGACCTGCAACCCAAACCCGCCCTGTGTCCCGGCGACCACTCACCGGCTAATTAAAGGTCGCAGCCTCGATCAACAATTTGCATAACAATCTAGCAGGCGCCTGAATAAATGGAAAAACTAGCGCAAAACTTTTAATCAATCCCATTGCATGTGTAGTCTGCAAACGTCTACGCTCTGATTTCGTACGAACACGTAATAAGCTGGGGCTAGGTGGCGCCGGCGCCACCGTCGCCAAACAGTACAAAGTTTCCGTGCCGCCACCGCCACCGCCGGCGAGCATTTCACCGTCGCTTTGCACGGGATTAGCTCAAGCATTCCAACGCAAATCAACTCTATTATTATCGCATCCACACTGCCATTACCCGCCCGCCCCCGAATTCAATCTGTTGTCTCTCAACTCACACCACCCCCACACCGCCGCTTAATAAAACCCGAAAGAAGGACGATTTTCAATCACAGGTGATTTACATTCAAAGCGTTCATTTCCTCATCCATTCTCCGAGCATGTTGTCGTCGTTTCTTCCAGTCGCCAACAGGTTGCGCCTTTATTAAAAGCGAACGCATTAATTTTCATTTAAAACTATTTTCGAATGCATAACCCTCGTGTGCGACCCCTACGCTTCCCTCTTCATCTTGGCGACTGGCGGCGCAACTCGTCTACTATTTATAAAGCACCGCACCGCTTATACAGTATAATACATTGGGCGCGCATTGTTCGCGTCTGGATGAATGAAGTATCCTCGATCTCGCTTTACTCTGCGTAAATGAATGACTGAATGACGACGCGACCGACAAGGAGTTAACGTATGGACAAGAGTGCACAGCAAGGAAGTGTATCGCAGTTGCAAAACCCTCGCGCGTTTTGGGGGTTGTTTGGGCTTTGTTGCGGGTGCAACGTTGCTTTCTTTGCATCGGGGGTTTGATCCCTCTTCAATCATCTGCTCGTCACTGTATTCGCGCCTTGCAGCTGGCTGATGACGCATTATATGACAGCAAATATTTTTGCCTCTGCTAATACCGTATTGACTTATTTTTTAGCATGCGAACGATTGAATCATAGGGAATTGTCTTTGTCTCGTTGGCAGCGCGCTATTGAAATGAAATGAATTGCAGCAAAGCAAAGCAAAGCAAAGCAAAGTGAACTGTCGTCTCTGCATTCCATCGTTTTGGGATCATGGCCATGTGACACATGCACTCGAACTTCTCTCCGACGATTTTCTCCTCCGCACATTATCATATAACGAACGAGCGCACATATGCACGCGCGCGCGCGCCTGCAGATGAACCGGTGCGGTGTGCGCAGACTGGCGACGGCAACGCATTCAACTAACACTCGTTTCCCAGCTACGAAGAGATACAAAGTCAACTAACTTGATATGCATGTGTGGATATTATAGCCATGCGAGTGTCGCGTCGCGTCGGCTCACAGAACGCAATTGCGCTTGTTGCGCGCGCGCGCGTTCGTTCAACGCCTACGCCGCATTAACTACCTGACAACGTATACCAACAAAAATAATACACTGCCTATTGTTCGCTCATTATATTCATTTAGACGCCGCTGTCCTCAAGCCATGTCTCGCTGGTATTATTACTACTCGCATGCAGAGGAGCGCTCTCGATCGATATTCACTTTGTACCACAACAAAGGGCGAATTATATGCAAATAGCAATCACACAGTAGCGCCGTGCGCGCGTTGACGGCGCGTAATTATCGGTAACAAATGTGCATTATCAGCTTATGATAACATTCGTAATGGCACTCAGCCTGATGACGCGTGCGCGCATATGCAAACGCGACACGACACACACGAACCTGTTTGGCCAGCAACAGCAACAGCAGTTCTCTTGACCAGCATTGGTATCGGATCGACAGTCGTATTAGAGAGGAACCACAGCAATCTGCTGCAATTTAATCATAACCATTGGCTCGTGTTGCCCTGACAACCAAATGTCCAAGAAATAATTAACATGTATTGATCATTGATCATTGCCATTCCCCAAACTACCACTACTGGTCAATCAGAAATTAAATGTGATACTTAATGGGTGCATATCATGCATTCACACTTTGTTTCATTTGTTTGAAAGGTTTTTGAGAGGTAAATTTGTTCATTTGTTAGAGAGGTCACACCTACGCGCGTATTACGCATTTGGAGTTTAATTAAAATATTGCCAACGCGCGATTGTAATCGTGCGTGAGTGGCGTTTCGTTAGGTTTATTATGCGTGTTGTTGGTACGCGGTGCGCGCGTGTGTTGAGAGGGATGAAATAGCAACCTATTCAGATATCCTTCAAAACGGTGCGTATAAAGGGCAGAGCGCGCGCGAGAGAGCAATTGAACGCGTTGTGGGGATGTATACTACGCAGCGGCGGTAGTCCTGCGGAGGGCTAAGTCGTCGGTTGCGCGTTTGTTGGCTGCTCTGTGCGGCGTTGTTTGCATTGCCCGGGTGGCTCCCGCGTGCACGTACACGCGTAGGTGTGTTGCACGCTAAGCGCGTGTGCGAATGGATATATTTGCGCGGCGGCCGGCCGGCGGCGCACGGAGTGGCGTGGCGACGCTGGCTCCAATGACGTCAGGGACGCGCGATGAGCAAATTGTGGAAATACGTGGGATACGTCGTGGGTACTAGTAGTACGACTCCCCATACAGATGCACGCACGTGCGGCAGTATTCGTACATCGCAGACAGTTGTCAAACCTTCCACCCACTCCTTCGCCCTTTTTCCGCGCACGCCGCGAGGGTTGCAAGTAATTCCTCGCCGAGGAGCGGCGGTCCATGCGGCGCGCGACGCGACCATCTCGGGATGAGAGACATACGTATAGTTTCAGCTAGCTCGCACGCACGATGGATGGATGTGGGAGGCCGCAATTGTGCGACGACACCGCACGGAAAAATCCCATCTAGCGAATTTCCCAGTTGTGCAATATCCGCGGCAGGCACACGCTCGAAATTGACACGAAAACCAACCACCGTACTCATAGCCTTGATACATCTTTGAGTATAATGCTTCAGTTCGACTAACTTTATATTACTGGGGACGAGAAAACGATACTTTACTTCAATTATTATTTATATCTATCTATTATTTCCACAAGTTAAAATTACCTCCTTGATTGCTTCAGATATCCACAACCACCTTATTTGGGGGTTAAAGCAAAGTCCCAGTGTATCACGAAATTATGAAAACAATAGCCACAAGTTAAAATTATCTCCTTGGTTGGTTCAAATACCTACAACCCCCTTATTTGGTAGTTACCGCAAGGTGACTACAAGAGAGAAATCCAAAGTATTACATAATTATGAAAGCAATAGCATGTATTAAATCCCTATCAACCCTATCAATGGCACTGGCCTGAAACATTTCGACTTGGTGTGCAAAAGAATCAAAGATGTTTGACAGTCCTTCATCCAACAATTTGTTGCGATGAAAGTGACGATGCATACGATCAGAGCTTAGTACTCAGGGAGCAAAGAACAGTTAAACAACGCGAATGAAAAGGTTGGTCCACGTAATGGGCAATTGTAATAACAAAACAGGAACCAAACGTTACAAGCTTACGTAATGAAGTAACGTATAAATGCATTTGCAATTGCGTCCTTTACACCTCCTTTAATCTTACACCTTTATAGAGAAAACTAAACGTACGTGAGTTGATAGCTTGCAATCGCACCGAAATACTTTTCACGGTTTTAGCTAAAACAAACAAAGTAACTTAAACATAGTTGTAAGTTTAGATTGATTAGAGTATGAAATCGATTGAGGGTATTGTTCAATTTTGATGATTAAGTCACACAATGATTTACACTTTTTTCGTGGGATAAGCCACCATATTTAAGTCGCGGCCCAATTCTCACCATGCAAAAATCTGATAGCGTCGTGATGACCAAGTCCAAGATGTAAATGCAGAGTTCTCTGAAAAAACATTTTATTTAGTTATTGAAGTTATAAGTAAAAGACATCAGTAATCTAATCACTTATGGTGATATCATCAAATAGCCATATGAAACACAAATAGCAAACTAGTAATAGTGCTAAACACATACAATAATCTATCTGCATTAACCTATTTATCGTTCAATGAATGCATTTGAAGCAATAAGCCATAACCTATGATGACTGATTTGGTAATTCAAGCGCCGGAGTTAGAGTTACTAACGGATACTTACTTTTTGGTGAAATACGCATGGATTTCACCACTTATCATCAAAATACACAATATTCCAATGAGATTAACGATCATACAAGGTAATAAGTACGTTCAGTAAAAGTACGTGATTATTGAATCAAAGTTTGCATAATAAGGGACAGAAAACATTGTATTACAATACTAGAGTTGTCAAACAAATTTAGGAGGTTAGACGATCGAAGTGTTGCATACATGTTAATATGCAGCACTTGCGACATCTATTGGCTTAAATTGAAAATTATATACTAAATGATACATCTGTTTACCATTTCAACATGGCGAAGCAAGTAATTATACAATAATCTAACCAAGAAAATAATGATTTTCAACTTGGAAATAATTTGCTCCACATATATGGATATGTAGATGATACAGTGAACATAAAACAGCGAATACAAAACACATCGGCAAGAAATAGAATGAGACGACAAACGAACCCAGCTGATAGACGGTTTTTAGACGTCTGGTGTTTTTCATGGGGTTTTTTGCTTGGAAGAAAATCGAGCACAATGGTAAGCTATGTCTGATGGCATTTATTGCCACCACGCTCGACGCTATTAAATAATAAACCCGTGAATTTCAAGGTTAATCCAGCGAGAATAGATATACTTCTGAAACATTCAGTATAATATATAAACAATCGTCGAATCGCACATTGTGGCACAAGATTCAAGTAGGGAAAAGCACAGCTCAACTCGGGCAAGTGCGAAACGTAAAAGTTTAAGAATTGCAAATGCATTGCGCATTGCCATCAAGAGAACATTCAACCCCTTGGAGATTGCAACTGCACAGCGAGCGCGTGTGCAACGCAGAGAATGGAAAAAGTTGGTAAGCACACTGCGAAAAAATATGTGCATGTTTAGTGTGCGCATTGATTTTTAGGAAGAGGAATGATGCATACAGTTCTAACCAACAAAACGTACAAAATGCAAGCATTATGGCTTATTTTGTTTAATGCATCTATACAAAGTGTTTCCCAAACTCTTGGATTCTTCACATTCGTTGTGTACACTTTGTATATTCGTACAGAACGAAGGACATTTCAGTCGTGTGTTGGGTTTGCATTTAGGCGAGTAATCGATACCCGATATGCGTTCGCTGATCAATAAAATTACACGTACGAAACGAGTGAGCGAGTGAACGAATGCACACACATGGCACATGGCGAATGGATGGAAAAAATGCAGCACCCTAATAGATGCTACTCGCGTGTTGGCGCCCTCGTGCATTGCAGTAGGATGCACAAGTAAATAGAACTGCACTATCATGGCCTCGTGCATACGTGCGCATCCAAACGAGGTCTCACCAGCAAGCGGTAATGCCGTCGAGGACGACGTCGTCGATGAGGCATGTGTGGAAAAACTATTTACAGATGCAATCCGACGCGAAGCATCAGGGGGAGACGAGCTCTGCTGCTAGGGTGAATATTATTATTAGATCACGCTTAAATAAATATCATTGTCGCCCATTTAGCGCGCCGACTATACGCACTTATTGATTGCGCACTACTTGAAATCGAAATCGGAATTGGAATCGAATTAGTTAGTACATAGTTCTTGTCCTAACCTTCATGCGATATTCTCATGAATGAATAATGCATCGTCGTGTGTACAAATGGAATAAATACCTGGACAAAGAAGTAATGTTAATGTTATTAATATTGTTATTGTTTTAGCCTAGAGGATAGGATGTGTTTCTCGGCGAGTCAAGGTTGAGCGCGAGAATGACACAATTGCGTGAACATTTGTATTTGTCCATATGTGATGTCATTACAGGCACGACCGAACGAAACGCACTCGAGCGTTTATTAATCAATTAATGTGTGGCATCATTATTAGTGCCATCGAATTGGAAGCCACCCAGAACATTGCGAACATAACCCACTCGTATGAATGCAATGGTGTTTGGTTCCCTTGCATTGTTTCCCGAACGGATGTCGGCTTGATACACAGCCACGCTCACGAATGAGTTTTTTCTTGCGCTTCTTGCACTTTGGTAAGGCGATCCACACATCCACCTCGCCATTTATTCATTGGTGGTATAATTTCCTTCCGGTTCGGCTCCACCGAGCTGCTGCTTTGAATACGCATAGGGGGTTCGCATGCGGCAAAAAGAAAAATGTTTTTAATAAATATTTTGTTGTTTTTGATTGTAATGAGTAAATGTTTGCGCGGCGGTTTGATGTTCGGCTCGCCGTTGTTTGAACGCCTGATTGTGATTGAAGTCGAGGTCCGTGAGAACCCCAAACGCTTGAACAACCAACCACCCGTTCCTCACTCACTTGGTACATGTATATTGAATCGGCAGCAATCGTGGGAATTAAATGCACGCCGCGGCGCAGCGCATGTAGGATTCGAACGAACGACCGAACGCCGTTTGTGTATGATGAACTATTTGAGCGTTTTCAAACACAGCGAGAGGCGTTGAAAAATGTTTGACTTGAACGCGCGGCGCATCTTTTTCTCAGCGACTTTTTTGTTTCGTGTTTTGTACTTAAGTAATTGAGGGACAAAAGGAGGATGCAACAGTTAAACATGCGCGCATTCACAAATTCATAACAGACACGTTTCTTTTTAAGCCAGCTCGAGTCACGTAATTTGCTTTTTGTGAATGCAATTACAAGTGGAATTTAGGCAAATCAGCGACGCTAAATGCAACAAATTCTACGAAAAGACACGAACAAGGTGACAAATCATTTTGTCATTTCGTGCGGATGGAAATAAAGTGAAACCCATTGCGCATTAACTATTTATAGCCTGTTTATGTGATGCGGTTTTGCTTTACCTGCTTGTAATGATTGCACGTCGCGCGTACACACGGAGAGAGTGTGATTGATTCTTTGTCAGTCAAACAATTCAACGAATTAATGCGTCAATTGTTGCGCAAAATTCCCAAGCGTCGAGGCGAGATCCGTTTGGGTTATTATGTTATTATCACTTATTATCTGGCGAACAGCAACAAACAAACGCATTTAATGTAAATCAAATTCAAAGCCACATTGCAATGCAAAGGTAATGAAACAAGAAGAAAGAACAAACTACCGGAAGTGTTCTCATCATGGTATCCCTTGTTTCTTTATTACACTTCTTTTGCGGTTGTTTTCTGTTGCTGAGAGGGTTGCGTTGCTGACTAAAGACTTCCGCGCTTTAATAACGTGTTTTTTTAATGTGGGGTACGAAAGGCCGTTTTGTTGATTATTTCGTACGTACCCCGACACTTTTGTGTGTTTCCTTGCACGTCTGATACGCGCATGCGAATGATTGACAGAGTGCAAATGAAATTATAAACTTTTCGTTTTGTGGTGCGCTTTATAAACGCGCGCGCAATTAAAACTAATCCGATTAATCAAGCGTCGTCAATAGCATGTCATGTGGGCATATAATTGAAGTCAATTAACCGAGTTAAAGCGGCTCAATTTTCTTCAATTAAAAGGGAAAAAATAAAAACATGCATCGATTAAATCGACTTCATCACTGGAATGTGCAATGCAAGTGTTTGTCTTACTTAGTCTTTATTTTCTATTTATAAATAACATTTATCCACTCACGTTAGAAATTAGCAATAAAATATTATTAATAAGTGCTATTAACATCAATTACATCAAACTGTTTAAAGAGCATTTATTTATTTCTATGATGAACGATTCCGTTATAAAAGAAGTATTGATGTCAACTTTGAAATGACAGAGTTTGTTACTTTTTGATCTCATAATTCGTTTCTTAACTTCGCACACTGCTCAAAATAAAATATTTAAAATTTGAACTGTAATTGTCAAATTCTCAAGAAGAGCATGATTCGATAGAATTGGACTATATTCATCGAATAGGACTTTTTATTACATATCGATTAGTGGAGTTCGATACTTTGCATAATTTATGAGAAAAGGAAAAGTAAATTTTGTGATTTGTCAGTGGTAAAAACAAAAGTTCAAAGATTTTATTATATTCTCGTAATATAGGTTACTTGTACTTGCCACATCTAAAAGTGCTTTCATATATTTTTATTTTAAAGTTTTGAAATAATCGAATAAAGTTGATTCGTTTTTGGCTCATTTTATACACGAAACTTATTTCACTTTGGCCCTAAATTGCAGCGAAACTAATTATTGTATCAGTATGATTTTTCCTGATTCATATACCGCAATTAATTCTTTATATATTGGTAAAAATAAATTTTCAAAGATATGAAAAAATATCTTAAAAAGCCGTCGTAATAAAATGATAAATTCTGAACTCTTTTCGAACCCAACAAACGTTAATCAAAGAAAGAATAATATCGTAAAATTAAATAAGATTGTTGCAAAAATTTTAAGATTCTCTAAAGATATAACTCAATTTTATATGAATATAAAAATACAATACAAATTCGACTGATAATTTAACAATAATTTATCGTATCTATAGAGTATCTTTGAGTGCACGTCATATATCTTCTCTTTGCGTAAACGTCATATTTATAATGTATTTTCTAAGGTTTTAGTTCTTTCTCAATAAAAGTATCCACCTCTATAGAAACTACAACTAATGCACCTTATAATGACATAAATTTTGTTTCTTAAATATTATATCTTCAAAGAGAAATTAATATTTGAAAAATCTCCAATTTTGTTTGAACACACAATTTTTAAATCAACTTCTATTAATATCTGTCAAGTTTCTCAACGAGATATCACCAAGAGATGATAGACAGTTTAATGAAGAATCACTGCTTCATTTCCAATCTCGCGTAAAGCTGCTCAATCCAAAGTTGTGACCATTTGAAGATGAAAAATCAAGCGTTTTTCTAAGATTTCAAGCGGTTTATTATAACTGTGTCACAATTAAACATCTTTAATGTTTATGTACTATGACATCCGCAATGACACTTTGAATTATTAAAAAACCCAAAAAAAAACCTACATCTTCAAAGAATAGTTTGATTAATATTATGTATTTATCATCCTTTGTTTAATTATCAGCTTAAACAATCACGAATTCCTTAAAGTTTAATTATCAATTTGTTTCTTTCGACAAAAACGATATTAAATATTTAATTACGTTTAAGCAATTAGGAATTGCAAGTTATACGTTCCTGCAAAAAGTCTACAACAAAGTTGGATCCTGACGCTTTATAACTGTATAAAGAATCTCTTGATTCAAAACGCGAAATGCGGTGTACAGTACTGCAATGCAATAGACATTAATATTGTAATACACATAGAGTGATTTCGTACTAATCATTCGAGAGTACAGTTAGAAGAGAGCAAAATAAATATCTAGTTAAATGGTACACATCAGTGCATGACCGCAAAATTGAAACGCACCGTTTTCTCCAACTCGCTTTGCTTTGCTGCGAACGCACAAGAGCAACAAGCCGAATGAAGAAGAAGAAGAAGAATGCAAGAAATACAGTACAAGAATAATTGCTATTACGCTTTCTGTATCTTCACTTTGTTCAAATAACTAAACGAAACGCTCAAGAATTTAAAAACGCTCAGCATAGCTGTATTAATAATTTTTCCGACTTTAAAGTTTCGTTTCCTCTCGTCGTAATCTGCGATTGCAAACGCAATTGAACGAGATTGAATGAACAACAGCCCTAAAGCATTTTGCAGTTGATTGTAAAGGGGTGACGATTGGAAGCGAATTCGATTTAAATGTAAACATATTAGCGAACAGTCTGAAGGGGGCAGAAGGAGAGAGAGCTAGAAATTGCAGCTGTCCTTGAGGCATTTTTTGACGCAGATGGATATGCAAATGGCCGCCTGAGGGCTGAGTAATTGTCTTTCAATCATAACACATCATGTGTGAATCGAGTGGAAATTTGCTGGAAATTGAATCTTAATTACTTTTTGATTTAGATCATAAACTGTCATCAATTTAGATTTCCAATTTAAAATAACATTTTTACATTTATTTAGTGCAGCACGCACGCAGCAAGCCGTGCTTGACTGTGCAACTTTATCATCATATATTATTTCGCTGTTGCTCGTTTTGGTGAAAAGTTGCTTCCCAACAAAGTTTGCGCGCTGTGTAGACATTGCAAGTTTTGTTCTCGAAGCGCAGTTGTGGACGATGTTTGGCTTGCGCATTTTTGAGTGAAATTAGCAAGTGTTAAATGAAGCAATGAGAAAGAAGCAATGGCATTGCAATAATTTTTATAACTTTATAAATACTTGTTGTTGCACTGCACCGCACCGGCACAAGAAGATGGGTACGAGTCATGCACCGCCCCAGGAATGCTGCATGCCCGGAATGGTCGTTGTCGTCTTCTTCTTTGCCAGCATTTGCGCCAACACATCTCATCGCTTGTCGCTGCTGCTTCTTCGCTTCTTCACTCCTGGCCTGCTCGCTTGTCTTGCGCTCTAATCGCGCGATCTGCGAAGCTTGGTAGCCTTCGCCAATACTGCTATTAGTGTCAACCAGCCTCCGCGTCCTCTCTTCAGCTCTTTTTTGCGCTCGCAGCACATAAATCTCGCGATAAACATTGGCGCGCTCACAATCATCTTGCAGCCAACAGCCAGCAGCAGCAAAGATGAGAGATCTGCGCTTGCTCTTCAGCAAATCTGCAAACTACGCGCTGTGCACTGTTTGCATTGTAGTAGGATATAATTGCTCACTCGTACGACTCTTAATTTGTGCGGTGGATGCAGCATGAAACTATTGACAAAGAGTTGGAGGAACTAGATGGACGATGAGGCAAAGAAAGCAACAAGACGCGCGGAGACGAAGAGGTCGTGAGAGTGTCATCGCAATGTGCGAGTGGGCATTCCGGAATGGCCATATTCATGCACCGAGCGAGTGTATGACCATTTTCAATTAGATTCCGATATGGTCTTGGTTCGGGCAGTTCGCTTGGTCGGCTGGTTTGAAGCGAAGGAAGCGCGCGCGATGTGTTTGTGCGCGCATTCGCATCGCTCTAGTGGCATTGGCATTGCATCGCACGCGTAGTTAACAACACGTCTTATTGGCAAGACGCTTTATGGTATTGCCTGCTGATAGTTGCATTGCCGAACAAGCGACGAAGACGACGCGAAGCATTGCGCGCCAGTCACGCTCGAAGGAGCGCTTCCTGCTCGCTCATTTTCGCATATTTCGCATTGGAAATATATTGTTGCTGTGCTTTTCATTTTTATTCCACATTTTCATTTTGCGTATGCGCTTTGTCTTCTGCGCATCGCGATGCTCGCCGGCATCCATGCTTGCTGCTGTGGTTGTTGTTGTTGTTGTTGTTGTTGCTTCTTCTTCACTCATTCAACATTATTTTATCGCTGCGCGCAGTTGCGCTTTTTGTCTCTTGCACGGTTCGCCATGGTCAAAGACCTGACAACTCGCGAACGTGTTTAGCGTTTGTTTTGCACAAATGCAATAGCCAGAGGAAAGCATGCATAAGCAACTTCTTCGCGCTGGAAACTAATGGCGATTAGAATGGCGCAGAAATAAAGCAATTTGCTTGAAGGGTGACATTTTGAGTCATAGAATGCATTAAGACGCAGAGAGAGGGTGGAAAGCCATTGTGTATGCGTGAACAACCCTTATACTTCATAAGAATTATTAAGGATTATAACACCCTGGGATGAATTAATCTTCTTGCTCGCTTGTTCTTCGTATATTGGCAATCTCAATTTGTATTTAAAGCCCGTTGTAAAAGGTGGCGTCACATTCGGCGGAATGCGCATGAGTGTGTGTCGAATTGCGGTGGGCGACGTGAAGTGTCCCGATGATGCGCTGCTTTGTTCCAGTCACAGTCACCCGCACCGCCACCGCCACCGCCACCGTTGCCGCCGCCTGAGCGACTACTGAGGAAATCTTCCGGCTATCGATCGTGGGCGCGCAATGCCTGGCTGTTGCTGGGCAACCGGGAGTCAATCTGGCCACCACTGCTCTCGCAACATTCACACTCGCGCATCCGCACAATACACACACGCTCGGGAGTCGAGTGAAAAAAGAAGGATATTTTTTTATTTATTATTCTCCATTATCCTTTGGGGTCGTGCGTTTTCGGCGCTCGGTCGACGTGCAACGACCGTTGACAAGCCGAATACATCCACGTACACGTGCATGTGTTTGCACGTGCACCGAGGGTGGCACGACAAGGGAGTGATGATGAAATATGGGACACGTGGTTAGACTCGAAACGACGTCACTCTCCGCCGCCGACGCCTCCACGGCGCCCGTATAATGCGGCATTAACTGCCAAGCGCCCCCACCGATGAAAGAACTACATACTTGAAGAGTTGGGGATGTTGTCGCCGCCGTCGCCGCCGTTACCACCGCCACCATCACCGTTGCCGCCGACGCTAATACGTATAACCTACATTTCTTCCAACGCTCGGGGCAAACGGGTTCACACACCTACGCATCGCACTAAAACACAAATTCATTGGTATTTTCAAGTGACATCGTGTGTTGCATAAATATTCATCAACATTCGGTCAATCAAAAAGTGGGTCATTAAAAAAGCGATGCGATACCGATGCCAAATCACACTATCCCATACCTATGTATGCCAAAGGGACGCAAAGGAAAGAATGCGCAGGCAAAGGGGGGAAAGAGACAGGGTTAGCACACATTGCAAGGGTGCTATATTCAGGTGAACAACGCATAGCACATTGCTGAAGCACTCCATGTTCAACTACTCCCCGTGCAATGTTGAGTGAGTTGAATTCGCCCCCGTAATATGCATCAGCGCGACAAACAACAATACCAACAAACACCAATTTCCGCATAGAATATCGAAAATTCAGCGTTTCAGTCAACCGCAAATATTTTTATTGCGTGTCTTTAGTATTGCATTAGCAATGCGCGTGCGCAGGGAAATTTGACACCGAGGAAATGTCATTCGGCGCGTTGGTGGATTAGGAATATCTGTGTGGCAACACTCTGTAAAAGGGGAGCATGCATACGTTTTGATGGGTTAGTTGATGTAGCTGGCTGGGGTGCCCCAAACTTACCCAACCTCCAAACCAGAAACTCCCGTTGGCATTGTGCGCAACGACGTCGTTGTATAGGTTAGGTTTGCATGTACGTACATCCCTCTCGAGATATGTGTGTATGATAACAGTGCGAGGACGATGGAACAGATGCAGCGCACACAGGCCTGTAACGCAGCGGGAAAGTGATTCTTCCGCCACCCCCAGGTTGCCATAGTGACTGCACACACAAATCCCTTTTGCATGCGCATCCACTCCGCACTTACCGACACGCGCAAAAGGGTTGCCTATTCGTACAAGGCATCGTTCGCAGTAAATGTACCTTTATAGGTCGGATTAAAACAATCATACCTCGAGCATAACTAACAACACATTGTTAGCTATATTTAACATTATATGATTTAATACCGTGCACACTTAATCAAAATATATTATTAAAAGTATTTCATGTCATTGCGAAGCGTAAAACAAAGACGATTCACTTTTACATAATTGAATAGCAACAGTGTGAAACATGTGGGTGGCAAATGGTAACAAAGACGAGTCGGACGGCAATAAATCGTCAAGTAATGGATATAATGGGGTCGCATCCGAGGGGTTGATAATCAAATAAACATCGATTATGGTATTCTTCATGCTGATTCACCACGTATTGTGTCATCTTGTTTGATTTACGTTCGTATGCTTGATGTGTAAATTTACACTTTCGTCCGCCATTTTTTTTGTGTGTGAACATAACCTAAAATAATTTGGTGTATATAACCACGAAGAATAATAATTTCCTGTGAAGGGAATGAAAAAATCTTCGTGGAACTCTTCTATCAGTCAGTCAATCATCAATGAAGAAGCGGAACAATGAGGACCGCATAAGGGTCGAGTTATTATTCCCACCCTCGTACGGGCCGCGTAAGGGTCGTCTCTTTATAGTGCGAGACTGTGGGAGGTTTAATGTTCTCATCGTTCATTCAATGTGTAAGCGAGCAGCCCTTAAATTCGAGCTGTATAGATTGAAAAACTGAGGCTTAGCTTCACTCAATAAAAGCGACTTGATTTTCCTCTTTGATTCAGTTTTCTATTAATTTGTTATATTAATGTAGAAGGCAGCAAAGATTTGGATTTTTGAATATATTGTAATATGACATAAAACATTGTTTTACATGAAAACAACCCTTACAAAGCTTCTTCGTGTACGGCTAGAGAAGCAAACTCAAAATGTGGAAATACAAGAGCAACAGCTTCAGCAAAGGAACAGAAGCGAATTCCCCGATGCGTGAGGATCGTTTCTCACGTTCCGTTCGTTCGCTCTCAAAAAGTTTCTCTCAGCGCACGCGGTGTTTTTTGCGTCTTTCGCATGTGTGTTTGGTCTACTCCGGCTCGATCCAAATGCACACCGTGTGCGCTGGTCTTCAACAATTGGTTGTGTGAGTTCCTCTTCCGCCACAGTGCAGCCTTTTGTACGCGAACCGACCCTTCGAGCACAAAAATGGAAACTGCCAACGCGCCGCATTGTGTATTGGAAACTCTCAGCAAAATGTGTGTTGTAACCTGTACTTTTTCGCATTTTTAATTGCACATTTCCATATTTTTACGTGAGAATTCCCTCTCGAGTCAATCAGGTTTATAACCCAATAAAAGTCGGCGATGGTCACCGAGAGGTTGGAGGTTCGGGGAAATTGAAATTTAACAAGACGTGACCATAGATGACAAGCGATGACTAAATGCATTGACCTTGAAGAGGAATTTCTTTCTCCCTTCTTCGGGCTGAGGAAATTTGTATTTTGTATTCTGTGAATGAGAGACGAACAAACTTGTGTGTACAAAATACATGTGTTCCATGGTGATCCGCAATGGCCTGCTTCACAATGGGCGTTTGTGTACGAATCCGCACACCGGGGGTGCACCAACAAGTTTTGACAAACGGACACACCTTGAAGGTCACGTCACACCACATCGATGAGCGTCACCAGAGACAACAATTCTACAAGCACAACTTATTAAAATCAAATGCTCAGTTTACGTAAATTAATAAAGAGTTGTTTGACTTGTTGTTGTTCTGCTTCAAGACACACTTTTTGTTTTGCTCATCGCGCTTATGTGTTACGAATATCAAGAGTTTGCTTCGGCTTGTCGAGGTTATTAAAACGCACACAAAAGAAAACGTTTAGCATTCTTTTCGCAAACGAACGAATATGACGCGTGACGCGCACATTTGCATAACAGGCCAACGTGCTTGTTTCACGTTTTCTTACATTTCATACGTTTTTCTTCATTTTTATATTTCAATTTCTGCGCCGACGACGACGACACGAGTTGTGATTCATAAATGGCGGTCAGGTAGGTAGAGAGAAATCGGGCAGAAAGAACAACAAAATAAGTAGCCGTATTAAGTCGGGAAGCGAACATAAAACTTCCTTTGATTTCGCCTACCTCGCAAAAGTCAACAATCACATTAGCATTGATAATGCGATAACATGATGATGATAACGTAGCGCTAATAAAACAACAAAGAAGAGTCGAGTTGCGCCTGGTTCCGGTTTGCTTATAAAAAGCCGAAAATTGGTCGTGTTCTTTTGGTTGCGCGCGTTTGGGACATGCTGGTGTGCGGATGATGCGTACGTGCGGATGGCAGATGTGTAATAGGTGCAAACACGGCAGAAGGGCTCGTGCCATCATCATGTCGGCTGGCTGGCTGGTTGATGATGGAATCACCTGGTCCTCCTGAACGCACGCGCTGCCCCAGGTGAACAACACCTGCTGCTGCCGTTGCTGCTGGTACGGCTGCTGTTTACTGTGTCCTCTTTTGTTCTCCCGCACATCGCATTTGCTTTCTTGTTTTACTTTTCCTCTATTTAAATTGTCAAAAACAATCACACTTCTTGTTCTAATGACCTACCTTCAAAGTTAAGCAACTGGTGTTGCAAGTATTAGAAATTGTAGGTTTGTTACGAAATTTTAAGGCTCTAAAAAAGGAAATTGTCTTAAATTATTTCTTAAATCTTGAATTGGTTTGAAGGGTTACCATTATTTTGAGGAAAAAGTCTTGAATTTTTTTGTTTTTATCAATATTATTAAGAAAGTTTCAACAGTTTTGTTTAGAACATTTATTTATCTACTTCTTTTTTTTTGTCTGCAAATAATTAAAAATTACCAAATTACAAGTGACTTTCTGAAGTGTCATTTTTAAAACACATTTTGCAGTATTTACCATATTTCGAAAATGAAGCATTGTAATTCATAATTTCAAAAGTATTTTGTTATTATATTAGTTTATTTCGTAGTTGGATGAAGGATTTGTTAAAATTTACGTTCGAAAAGAAATGGTCAAGTTTTAAACACCTTGGTTTCTTTAATTTTATTTGTTTAAATAAACATCATCTAAGAAATTACAAAATTGTCTTTATTCAATAATTAGATCATCTCATTATGAATAATTAGTATAAATTTGATAATTATCAGATGAATAGTTTATGAATAATCAGCGAAATTACAAATGTAAAAAAGTTTTCGAGATAATTAAGCTTAAAGTTTTCAATTTGTCGCAAGTTGTATATAGATAATGTGCTATAAATAGCAATAATTTTGGTTCTATTGCGTGGTTCATTATGATATTTGTTGATGACATTTCTAACTAAATAAATATATAATAAAAAAATTTCGGACATATTTCGACAATCGCGATTCGATGTGACCTTACTTTATTTGTTACTTTGTCAATTACTTAATTAATGAATTTTTTGCCGTATCTAATGGTTTAAGGGGTGGTTTAATTCATTTTCTATTGTATTTATAAACTTCCTAGTATTCAGAATAGATAAGCGATTCTACTTATTAATAATATTACTTAAGCATAATTAATTTACGCATCTACGCAGCGCGTGCAACTAGTTGTCAAGCATGCTTGTCAGTTATGTGTAAACGCGTTCTTCAAATTCATTTCGTTGATAACAAGCGTGTAATACACAAACAGCAAGTGCAACGCATTAGTAATTATCTGGTGGCATTTGAACGCATTTCATGCATTAATGAAATATATATGTAATATTAAACTGCTTCACACGCATGCTCGTAATAGATAATCGCATGTTGTGCTGTCACTCAACAATTATTAAACAAATGCGAGCAGAAAAGAGTGAAAACGATGATACAAAATACAGCAGCGAAATGCAAAGCAAGTCGAAGCGCAAAGAATAAAAGAGGAAATAAACAAACTCAAGTGTCAGATATTGACAGGAAATGCGCATCGTAATTAATTGCATTAACGCGATTTATAAGTAAATTAAGCGGACTAAACGTATTCAAAGCGCAGGCAATCAACACGCTAATTAATATTTAACTGGTTATTATGCTCAGAGATTGATTTATTTTTATGCAAATTGCATTCGAGTATTTATGCGAGAATTATTTAAATTTTTCCAGATATGTTTCATGTTTTACGATTTAATTTCATTTCGTTTTGACTTAATTTTCATTCTAGTGTATTCCGTTTACACTTGATATCATTGCACGTTTACGTACACTGCATGCACAATATGATTGAGTGTTACACTTTTTTTTTTCGTAACATTTACGTAAATATGTACGTTTAAAAATTGTTTTGATAAATTTCGATGTCGTATTTTCGTGATGCATACACACAGGAAGTGTGTTATGATATGTTTTTTTACAGTCAAATTTCTTTTATTTATGTCTACCTTCGAATTATTTGTTTCTGTTCTAAGAACTACCTTTTTTAAATTCGAGGCTTTGGAAGTGGTTATTTGGAGAATTTTTGGAAATTTGCAATTTTGTTGGATAGGATTGCTCGAAAACTATGAATGCAATCAATACCAAATTTTCATCAATTATTTAGAATGAGATGAACTATTGTATAAAGGAAAATTGTTGACTTTACTTGAAAATTATTTGTTAAAAAAAATTAAATTGCAGAAAAAAGAGTATGAAAATTGAAATTTCGTGTTTAAACGTCCACCATTTCTTTTTGGATATGAGTTTTGAAAAATCCTTACTGCAACAACAGAATAAACTAATACACTATAAAAATCTTTTTGAAATTTTGAATTACGATAAACTGTTTTCGATTTATTTTAATTATTGCAAAATGTGCGTTTTGCAAAATCACGTGTTTCAAAGATTTACGGTGAATACTAAAAACATTGTTTCATAAGAATTATAAAACAAGAGAAGAAGAATCAGAAATATGCTAAGATTTACTGTATTTAAGCAAATTTATTTTTAAGTTCTTCTTTAACAACAAAATAAACTAATATATTATCAAAATCTTTTTGAAATTTTGAATTACGATAAACCGTTTTCAATTTATTTTGATTATTGCAAAATGCATTTTGGGAAATCACGTGTTCATCCATTTTCCTCAAGTTTTTGGTGAAAAAAATATAGAGAAGATACTAAAAACATTGTTTTAAAAGAATTATAACACAGAAGAGAAGAAGAATCAGAAATACGGTAAGATTCACCGCATGTAAGCAAATTTACAGGTTATTCTTGAAATTCTTCAAAAATTTGAAAGGGTAAATTGTCGATTACTTTAGAAAAACCCAGATTTTCCTAAACATTCCATACTTCTTATACATTTCGTCAAGTACCGATCAGGTAATTCACTAGAAATGCTAATATTGAAAGATGTACCTGGTTACTTGGTTCGCAGTAAATCACTTTGTTAATTCAAATGAAAGCACTATGTATAGTCACCCGTAGTTAAACGGTTAGCACTCAGGTATCCAATGCAATAAAGTAATATTCAAAGCACAATACTGGAAATACCAACTACTTACAAGTGTATTAACATACATTCAACTACCTGATAATAATGCACACCGCTTACCGAATATATCGATATAATCAATTTGTTTGTCAACTCCAGTATTATTGCTTCGTGCACTAAATTGCATGTTAACAAATGCATAATTCGACCGGCACGCGAGCCTGATCTGTGCGCCCTCGGATATTCAATAGTCAGATATACGTAAATCTCATTTTTACTCAACAAAATGCAAACGATTCGTTGGCAATGCAGTTGTAACGCGTGAACCGCAAATGCAATAATCCGGCCTGTCAACACGTGCCTACGAAGTGCTCGTATTAAAATATCATTCGCATAATCATTAAATCTTTCAAAGTGACAAACACCGTCATCGTTGATCATTAGCAATAATTATCGAACCGATTGCTTGATTAATTGCGAATACATTCAACGATGTTGACTTCAAACTATTCGCATTATTTGACAAGGTAATTTATTTTAAAATTATTTAACCACTAACAAAATCAAATAACATCTAAAAATATCCCGAGTTTAATTCATTTCTAAAAATAACTGCTACATTTGATAAGAATTTGAACTTGACAAGTTGTTTACACGCTTAGATCTTTGGCTAAACATTTGAGTAATTCTCTGTTTGATTGTGTATAAAATAGAAAATGTCAACGAAGTGTGCAACTAACATTTTATCAGATTTAATACACGTGCGAGAAGACACCCGCCGCCTCCACAACCGCCTTCGCGGAGGCGCTGACACTTCATCTGCATGCAAATGAGATAATGTTTTAGGGGGCGGCAATGCCGCCGACGCTGGCGCCATCGCCGTTGACGTCGACGTCGAACAAACGTAATGATGCCGTCTGCATTATATTCGGATGGCCAGAGCGCGCAATTCCCGACAGGATGGCAGGGATAAATGTGTAGCACAAAGCGAAATTTATTCATATAATTCGAACCGCTTGCTTTTACTCTTAATTCATTTGGAGCGATATTTATGCGCAAATGGCCTGAATGAAAGTACATGCAATCGAATTGCACGACTTCCGGAAAAGTTTTTAGACAAAGTGAAATCTTGAAAAACCTTTTACTTTGCGCACATTTGTTATTAATAATGTGGTGCGCACTCCTACGAAGTGGAGGTATGCGCTCGTAAAAATTCCGCACTCTTCGAGGAGAGGAGAGCTTCTCAGAAAAGTGTCGTAAAAGTGTAGCAATTGCTCGCGCATTTTTACGTGATTCATTTTTTTTCTGCGCCGCTCACGTCTGAGGACGATAAGTACATAAATAAAAATCGAAGCTTAGCAGTTAATTAGCGCGTTTACGATCCGAGCAACGGCAAACTTTTGAGGAATTTTGAGGCCGTAAAATGCACGGAACGCAAATCGCACCGCGTTCGAATTTGAACGAAACAACAAAGATGATGTGGATGTGGATGATGATGATGATGAGGATTTCTACTGCGCTCCTCATGTGTATAGAGATATAATAAAATCATTTGTATGTTGCGTTGTTGACGCGAGTGCAGCGCGATCATTCTGTCCTCATTACTTATGAACATTGCCAGCCACCTACTTTTACTTTTCCTTGTAAATATTTACCTTGCACAGTCCGCGCACTCTCTTTGCCTGCGCGCGCGCGCGCCAGCCTCTTAGATTTCGTATTCGCACGCCTAGTCGTCTGTTGTCTTTTTTTCAATTATTCGACTTTGCATACAAACCAACAGATTCCTTACCAAACACCACGCCAAGAAAGAAGAAAATAATAAAAAGTTTACAACAAATTATCGCATTTCTCGCATCATAAGAAAATCCATCAAATTATTGAATAATTCCGCGTCTTATAGTACGGGAAATACGCTAATAAACTTCCTTAAAGATCATAAACATCGAATTTCCCGGATTATAAGACGCATCTTAAGATTTTAAAAATTTTTTTGGAAATTTGCTAAATTAAAGTCGATTTCTTAGTGCCGTCTTATAGTACGGGAAATACGGTAATAAACTTCCTGAAAGCTCATAATTATTGCACTTCCCGGACCATAAGACGCATCTTAAGATTTAAGAATTTTTTTTGAAATTTACTCAGTTAAAGTCGATATCTTAGTGGCGTCTTAGAGTGCGGGAAATGGGGTAATAAACTTCCTGAAAGATCATAATCTTTGAATTTTCTGGACCATAAGACGCAGTCTAAGTTTAAAGAAAATTTTTAGAAATTTGCTAAATTAAAGTCGATTTTTTAGTCGCGCATATAGTGCGGGAAATACGCTAATAAATTTCTTGAATGATCATAATCATTGTATTTCTCGGAGCATAAGACGCATCTTACGATTTAAGAAATTTTTTTGGAAATCTGCTAAATTAAAGTCGATTTTTTAGTGGAGTCTTGTAGTGCGGGAAATACGGTAATAAACTTCCCGTATTTTCCGGATCATAAGACGCACCTCAAATCTTAAGAAGATTTTTAGAAATTTGCTAAAAACATCTTTTCTTGATCGAGTCTTATAGTGCGGGAAATACGGTTATCAACTTCCTGAAAGATTATTTTAAATTTTAAACTGTTGGGGTTAAAATAAAGAAACTTATATTTATTTATATTATAAAGATAAACCCATTTTGTTGCAATTTTTAGGAATAAAATCGAGTTAAAATGAAAATTTTGAAAGAATGTTTTAAGATAGGAAATAATTAAATACATTTCTCGTAATTATGAAGCAATTAAGTACGTGGAAACGATAAAATATCTGAAAAAGTAAATGATTTAGAGAAACACATGCACGATTTTATTAATCGGCGCTAAACTCCTTATAAATATTCGCCCATAAATATAGAATATATCTATATAGACAAATAGGCAAACGGACAGAAATGTGCGACGCATGTTCTGCGAGTTGCTCGCATGCAAAACGCCATATATGGACTGCCTTGATATTTCATTAAAGCCGCGCGACGCATGTGCATGTGAAAAAAGCCATCAATTCCATAAAGCATTGCAAACATTATGCATTATTCGTGTATAATTCAATAACCGCGCGATATTTTTCACGATTACCTGCAGGGCATCGAACCAAGAGACATGTGCTACGCGCCATGCTGCATTGCAATGCAATGCAATGCAGTGCAGTGCAGTGCAGTGAATTAATTCGATTGATATTTTGCAATTGCGTTTCTTCGTATTAGGTGCGCACGTTGCCAACCCTAAAGCGTGTCAGTGCGGAGAAATAGAGAAAGAAAATGGCGAGTACACACGCATAATTACGGAAAAAGTGGAACGCTATTATTTACACACTCGTGTCGGCGATTGTACGACGCGGCGTTTGAAAGAATTAAATGTAGCGCGGAGAGTTCAAGAAAAGAATTTGAGGTTGATTAAGCAATTTATAAAATCAATACGGCGGATTTGAGAGCGCGAATCGATCGATCTAATAATATACTCGCTCCTCGTTCACCTGATTCTCGAATGGAATCGTTAATATCAGGGTGATCTTGAAGAAGTCACGCCGCGCGCCGCGGCCAAACGGAATTATTGTGCAAACTTGTTATATGCACTTTCAATTTGTTTCGCTTAATTGGAGTCAAACGCAACTTTTTTCCACTAAAGTTTGCCGTTCGTTCGACACGTTGAATTTTCAATGAATTTCTCTCTGAATATCGCAAAGTGCCAAGTCGAAAACACACGCGGCAGGAAGTGATGTACTTGGTGATTGTCGGTCAAGTTGCGCGCGAAACTTTTAACGAACAATCAGCGGATTGCATTCGAAAGAAGAACGAACGGAATGAGGAGAATTGAAGGAAGAGAACGGTTCGATTTCCTCTCTTTTAGTTAGTTCTTCGCTTAATTTTGTTGCGTTATTTTACCGAAATCGTAATGGAAAAAATTAATGAGATTTTACACAATTTGCGTGCGCAGGGAGGAATGTGTGTGCGAGGCATTTTACGTTTACGATTATTCACAAAATATAAAATGGCAAAAAGTGCATACACCTAATCCTTATTCGTATGCATTGAGCATTCGCGACGTTTGACGTTTCCGCGTTCGTTTGCCGGTTCGCTCGCGAAACTTTTATTGCGAAGCGTGTGTGCCCAACAGAGACGCTTTATATACGTTTGGGCTCTTTTTGCGCACAATGTTTATGCGTTTTGGAATGCTCAATATGTTCGATGCCTTTCGAACGACGACGACGACGGACGTTTGCGCGCGCGTTGGACGCTCACATTGTGTCCCGTTTTGCTGCTGATATTTCTAACTGTACATCGTCGTTGCCGTCACCGTCCGCATCTTCGTCGGCTTTGTCTCCGTCATATTATTACAGTTGTCTAATTGAATTTGCATATCTTTTGCTGCTTTTCATATTTCTCACTTCTTCATCCATCGACTTTGAAGGAACAGCTAATAGCAATGCAATTTTGTGACTTTTAAATGTTTAATGCTCATCTAAAATTATCATTGGCTTTTGTTAACCGTTCTCAGAGCGAACGAGTAGAAATAATCATTAATTTAATCATTAAATTCTCAAGTGACTTTAGTGAAGAGATGGATAGTTTTCGAATGGAATTGCAAAATTTTCATATTTCGAAACTATACACATATAATCTATTTCGGAGCTGTTTAAGAAACATCATTCCACTTTTTATAAATAGAAATATTATAAACATGCGCCTTTTTTGTTTCTCTTCGGCGCTATTTCGAGTGCTTCCTGGCGTTTCGCGAGGCTTTCATAAAGAGAAATGAAAGACAAAGCGTGTTTTACGCGGAGGAGATTAAAATAGAGATCACATGCATAACACTTGATCGAAATAGCTGCACAACCGAATAATGAAAGTAAACGTAAGAAAACGTAAGATTTGTGGATGTGTGTGCAACATGCAAAAGTTTCTCTCTAATACAATATGTCCTTCGACGCTTTCTTTGTGCATGCTGCGGTGCGCGTTCGGTGTGTGCCTTTAAAAGTCACTTAAAGGTTACGTTATGTGTATTCAGCTCGGTTACGAAATTGTTCAACTCGAAACAACTAATTGCGCACACTTTGGCCGCTTAAAAGCTGCTTGTACAGTCGATAATTTGATTGGCGTTATAATAATGCACGCACTTATAATATTAAGTTGAAAATAAAGTCGAAAATGTCACTTTGTGACGGAATACATACATACTTGGGCGCGCTTTTCTTCAGCGTAATTGCGGCTTATTGATGGCTGATGAAATGTGAGAGGCACCTTCACAGCCACTGCATATTCATATTCTTCAGCGTGCTTATTGATTAATGACGACGGAACTGCGCGAAAAATCATAAATCTCAATTAGATACGATCAGCATTCGTCGAAGTCGTAATTAGTTGCAGTGCAGTATTTTCGCGCGCTCGTATTCAATCACAACAGCGCTGTAAATCAAGGTAATCGTAAGGTAAAATCTATTAGAAAATGCGTTACTTACTTATTTCAGCGTTTGCGCAAATATAAAAAAATAAGGCGTTGTTTCTTCACTCGACGATTTGCAATAATATGTGCATAGCATTAATACTAACAAGTTTATTAATATGTTGCGTTTGTTCGATAATGTGAGCGATTGATTTATGACACGCGTATTACAAACGCTTGTTGCCGTTTACTGTTAACAACTTATTAAGGCATCCGATTTGCATACTCAATGAATGAATTGATTAATGTCATATTATCAGTTATATGGACTTGCAGGAATTTATAATGTTTTCATATTTACATCAGAAATATTTTACATTATGTTACCACCACCCTTTTCTGACAACTTATATGACACAGTACTTAATTACATCGAATACGTATTTGATAAATGTTCAATTATCATCAATTGCAACCGGATATCAAGTTGATTGTTGTTTAAATAAGTAGATTTTCATATTTACTTTGTGCGTGGATTAGTTAATCAGTACAAATATGGCAACACTGTCGAAAATAACAAGATAAATGAATGTGGAAATTAATTGAAATAAGTGTTGCGTGGCTAGTGGTTATCATACATTCAGTAAACATAAACACACATTTGTATCGCACGAAAGAAGGGCGAGTAATAACAGTGCGCATTGAAGCAAATGTCGAACTAATGTGTAATGTCCATTCATTAAATAATATCATCAGGTATTGCACACGAATCAAGCACACATTTATTACATACGACTAATAAATAGCCAGTCTAACGTGGAGCAAGTAGAGACCCGTCAACGCCTTAAAGAATGTTAATTCTCAATAATTTCATTCGAATTTTATATGCGTTTAAACGCTCGCTTATCGTAATGACATGAAGTCATAACCGAAATTATCAATTACGCATGCATTAAAAGCAGGACGTGTAAAAGTGTTAAAAATAAAAACGAATTCATTAAAAAGACATTTTGGAGTAAGAAAAAATTAAGACGCAAGTGTATGGTATATTTTCAAGGAGTTATTGAATGAATGAGAGAATATCGGTTGCAAACGGTACGAAATGATGACGGTTTGATGGTAATATGAAAGCAATATGATGGCGATGGGAAGTGCGATTAGCACTCATTGAAGGTGGATCAAGCGGCAGCACGCGCGCCTTCTTCTTCTTCGCCTCCTTGCACCTGTCATATCTTCACTCACCTGCTTGTATAAATATTACACCTGTACGTCGTATTGCACTTTAGCTCTACTTATAAGTATTAAGTGTGTACGCGCTGCGTCCAAGCTGTATGCAATGATATGTTGACTGTTTGATACTTCTTCAGGAGCTCTTTTGCTAATATTAACAAAATACTCTTTACCTTTTTGATTTTTAATCAACAAATGCTTTTCACTATACAAATATCAAACTCATCAAAAGTTTATTTAAGTCATCGTAAAGTTACTTAAGGGTGATAGGGTGCTAATTACAGGGTGATCGAATAAATCGAAAAAAAAAATATCGATTTTTACTCAGAAAAATGATCTTAAATTTAGCCTGCGTTTTATGCAAAAATTAAACTTGGCCTCTCAATGCATCTTATAAGTAGCCTAAATATTGTTAGAATCCCTAATTTACCTATATTTTTAACAACAAATGAAAATTATGATCTAAAAATTAGTTTAAAATAATTTTTGTATAAAAATCGTCTAAAAATTGAGATGCGTCTTATCATTAGGTGCGTCTTTTGGTCCGGAATATAGGATAATTTTCAAGTTGAGAATAAGTGATAATAAGGTTAGATCAGTAATAAATAATCCCGTTTTATTTGTTCCCACAATTAATTAATAATTCCATATATTATTAGCACATACTTACGCAGAGAGTGCTTTATACTTTGTTTATGAGGCACGAGTTGAATGTTTAAAGAAAATGAAATCGCAATAATAAAACGTAAACGTATAAATATATCGATTTATTTGTAAATGAGTCACTTATATTAATTTATTAGGCTAATGCGCGCTGACGTATTAATTATGGCAATTTGCATAGGAAAGCTATACGTTATTCAAACGCGGCGTTCATGATTTAGTAATATTCTTGTTGTGTCGTTTAAGCCAAGTTGCGAACGCAACGCGCCAACACACAGCTACGAAATTAATACTCGTGTATAAAATTCCACGCTTTTGTTTTCTCAATTTTTACTTCATATTCGTGCTAGTTTTTATAGACATATTCGTGATATTTAACCTTATTGTGATCCATTTTTAAAGAGAGAGTCGCAGGATCAAATTATGCAGGCGAAGGCCACCCACGCAATACGCATGCGAGAAGATTGTGTTTCGTTCATCAGCCACCCTGAAATTATAATAAATATTAAGAACACCGAATTGAGTACGAAAGTTACAGTGCTTTATGTATTTTTAAGTTGTTTGATAATACGTGAATATTTATTGATATTAATGAATAATTACGTTAATTAACATTCAGGAAAACCTCTTATACAGGGTGTCCCAATTATTTTGCACCATTGGAAAAATTAAAGTCAATTAAGTGATTTCTGTTCTTATTCATATCACGTTTTTGAGGTTATCAGCGAGTACATCCTAGGGAGGGGTTAGACGCCGTTTCCTATGATGCACGATAGTTGGGACACCCTGTATACACAAAGTTATTAACGAAATTGATACCGAATCCAACTTTTTTTATTTTTTCCTGAATGTAGGGCAAGTCTTTTAGACTTTTACAGGGGTTTGAACCCTATACGACCGAAAAGTCTAACCTTTTGAACTATTCGTTATAAATCGGGAATTCCCCTAATTATTTAAGATAAAACTTCAAATATTGCTATTTAAGTAAATTATTTACTTGACTTAAGTGCACAAATTTGTATTTCACGTATGAATAATTAGAATATCAAGCATGTAATCCATCCGAACCTGGTCGATGTGAGAAACGCGCTCATCGAAGATGGTCTTTTATTGGTAACGCGCGTTAAAAATCTGATCGCGCGGTTCATTGGCTTCGATGAATGTTCTTTCATAATAAATCACTGCATGCGCACGCAAACGCTTTGCTGCAGATCGCTGGTGTCTTCATCATGCGCGGCCGCTCTTTTACTTAACGTTCGCCAAGACGTCTTTACTCGCACGCAGTCCAAACAAAGAAAATCTCAGCAACTTTATCATCTCACCTTGCCTTTGCATTTGCATTCGTATTTATGAAAATTATTCATAACTTATTAGGAACAATTACGCCAGACAAAAGTTGTCAAGTGAGGAATTTTTTGATTTTTGATTCTCAAGTTTGCCATTAGAGAGGCGAGAAAACAAAGAAAACAAAACGCAAGATTCCTTGCGGAGTGCGCGCACACAAAAACGAGGAATAAAAGCGGGTTGTCTGCGTGAAAGCGCGAGAGAAGGAGAGCAGATTGTGCGGAGGCAGCTCAAGAGTCGGTAAATCAGTCAAGTCAGAGAAGGGGATGCGAACGCCAAAGAGGCGAGCAAGGGTAGAATAAGGACGAAAGAGCAGTTGAGATGATTAGAATCCTGGGCTCTGAATAGAGCAAATATGTATAAGCCGAAGTGACGGAGAGCGGCGCGTAAGGAAGGTGTGTGTGAGTGGCGGCGGCGGTGGCGACGGTGGCGTCACCACGCGCACCCCACACACTCCTCGACCGCTCTCTTTATTCTCTCCTGCGGCGCTGAACGGCAAAGAGGTAGCAGTAGACTGCGCATTGTGCGCAATAGCACGCAAGAGGAACACCAAGATGTTTGCGCGCGCGTAAGACGGACGGTCAGATTAACTTGATGCACGGGTGAAACTTTCCGGGAGCGCTCCGCGTGCTCTCCGCTATTATAGCAAGTGGCTTTTTATGCGCGCCGCACGGCCGATCGATTTTCCCTCCCATTTTCCAGCCGCATTCACTAAAATATTTATCTCTTCACTACTACTCCGCATTCCTTCACTCACCTTTCTTCCATTTTTTCGTTTCTTGCTTGTCGTGCATACTTGATGGACGCGAGCAGGAGGAGTGCGCAAAACATTTTATTTTTCGCATATTCACGTTTATCAGCCAGCCTACGAATTGTTTGTATCGTGCTACTGCAAGTTTAATCAAACTTTGCAATACGCGCCATTAAGATACTCCACAAACAAATCGAAGAAACAATAAAACTAAATAGTTTATTTGAATAAGTGGTAATTGAATGTAATTTTTATTTACACAACAGTAAAGATAAGGGAAAAAATACAATTAATTATTTATGGTCGTTGGTAATTTATTGCAAGTTTTTGCGAGGTTTGCGAGAGAAAGACATTCACTTGGAGAGTTGGATTCATTGAGCGTGTGTATTATTGGTGCATATTATTCAATCACTTTTCGAACTGAGTGAAACTTTCATCTTGCACTGCGCAAATGCAAAGCAAATCGGTTTAATACATACAGCGCGTGAACAACATTTCGACGATGAGTTACGTAAGGCTGTCGCTTGCTTGCTTACACTTTCCCTTCGTTCGCTATTAGCTATCACAATTGTGCATCGACAGACATTTCTCCTCGGCATCGACGACGACAACAACGACCATCTAAAAATGAGTGAGGCGAGTAAACGTACTTGTCAATTATCAATACTTTTCCTGCGTTTCACCACTCACTCTCGCGGCGTTGAAAAGAATGTTAGGCAATGATATGATATAAAACGCAAGTAATTATTCGGATTTGTATAATCTGAACACGCTGTGATACTTGCGTGCGATTGAACGGGGACAAAGGGGGACAAACGATGCATTCGAGTAATGAGAAGTAGCGCGTTGTTTATGCGGACGGACGGACGGGATGAGCATTCGACCGTGCGTGTATGTGTGTTTGTTTGTTGGGGGCGGCGACGAATGTGCGCGCGCGCTCGCGGCGTATAAACTTTGTATCAAGTCCCGAAGTCCTGGCGCGCCTGGTTTGGCTGGCTAAACGCCACAGGCCGTATTGATCCTGGCAAAGGTTAACATGTCTTTGCAGCCGCCACCACCGCGTCGGTGGGGGGCTTCGAAAGTGCGAATTTGCCCGCGCGCGCTACCGTTGCCGCCTCCCCTCAATTGCTTGATAGAATTTCATCAGCGTAAAATGCGCCGCATACGTCTCGCGAGCTCTCTCACACCGCATTTCATGCTTTCATCCCCCTCGAACCCTTTGTTTTATTCTTTCCCCCGCCCCCCTTCCCCGCCATTTACATTCATGTGTGCGTAGGTGGTTTTACTTATGTTAAATAAGTTTTATTGCGTGTTTGTTGAAATATGACCGATAGTGTGAGGTTAGGTTAGGTTATCCATCGATTTGTTGGTTGCTTTTTAATCGAAGAGCAAGTGTAATTACAAAGGTGACCCTGCGACAATTCCTCGTTTGAGGACTTCTTGCAGTTCGCCGTTTTAACAAGAATTGCTGGCCGCCCTCTTCTCGGTCGTCATTGAATTGAGCAAACACATGCGCAGTCGGCATGAGTGATGTTCTTGTTTTGCTTTAACTCGCCCGACTCCTTAGCTATCTGAGAAGCGATTTGCTCGCGAGCGTGGGTATTCCAAGTTCAAGAACACCAAGAAAATAACAACACACAACTCTTCGTCTTCTTCTTCGTCTTCTTTATCATTAAGTTATTTTTGTATCACTTTGTGCGCATGCGCATAGACAAAGTGTAATCATAACCTAACCTAACTTAATGTGATGGTGATATCATTGATAGACGTCAGCGTCATAAAATCCTTTTTTATGCTCGCTTACTTTCTCTCTCATTTCATTATTTAAATTGCGCCTATTGCGTCTTTGGTTGCCGCCTCGGAATTCGTACATTTCACGCGCAAGTGTGAATGATTTACTCCCTCTCTCTGCGAGGTGCAATTGTGTACGTTTAAGATCGATATACCAACACAAACATGGGAAAAACCCTAAAGTTACCTCTCTCGCTAAATGAAATGAAACTTTGTGTGCGATGCGCAGTGCTGATGTGGAGGTGCACATCCTTGTCCAACTCCTGATGCGCGAAGGACGTCAATGAGACGAACTCGGACTTGTTACCTTTTTCAGCGTGTGCGCGCGCGCGCCCGTATTGTCTCTCGGATTTACGTGCTTGAAATACGAATACGCTGAGTGTACGCACTTTTTTACATGTATTCGCAAGTCGCATATTATTTTAACATTTTGCCAAAGCATTTGTGCGCATGCGCAGTTGTTGTTTGTTGATGTTGATGTTCTAGAATCACTTGAGCATCATGGCTACCTGAAGAATGCACGGACACGGAGGTAGAAGGCGTCTTTGCGTTCTCCGCATGTCTTCTTCACGCATAGAGCATGCTTGCCATAAATCATCATCATCGGCAACTATTAGACGATGGCACGCACTCGGCCTTGCCTACCACTTTAACGCGTACACTTCTCATCTTTGCTTCTTCTTCTCTTCTTCTTCTTTTGATTCTTCGTATCAATTCGAATGAGCAGCGCGAGCACACGTGACTTTAATAGGTACAAAACAGTACAAAAGAGCGCTGAGCGTCACGTTTCGACGGCTCAAAATTCTAGAAAATATTTTAATATGTTAAGTGCTCCTCTATATTTGTAAAACCTGCTCGTGCACGCGTGTGTGTGTGTATTAAATTTTGAGCACGTTAAAAAGTCAAAAATGTAAAAAAGTTAAATCATTGCTCATTGGCAATGAACAGGTTCCGCATGTTTTCTTCGTTTTATAAATTCATCTCAATGCTTTATTGCTGTTCGGTCGTCTTTTTCTTCCTCGCGCGTTCATCGCCTTATGGTCACTCGTGTAAGTGTGTGTACCGTAGCATAACAAAACCTCGCGAGGTATGATATGCTCTTTATTTTATGGTGTGCTCGACGCGCTTGAATTCAATTGCAACACACGCCGCAACGCGCCGAAGAAGTGGAGGTATTCTTGTGCGCTGCTTACACAAACACACACGTAGCAATTAACTTTTCATGAATCGATTACATCGATTTATTTATTGACTGGTCGTCTTCTCTTTGTCGTGTGCTGCGTGCAACTCGTTATTTGCACGTCAATGCTGCCGTTGCTGCGGCTTATTTATCGATTTCATTTTTTATCAACTGAATTTTATTAATCGCTCAACGGTTTTTATTGGAAAACGAGTGAATTAGCTGTTCAAACGTTTAAGCGCAGGTAAAGAAATCAGAGCTCGCGCGCTCGTTGGCCGTTTGTTGTCTCTTGAGCGCCCGAAGAACAAACGAAACCGGAGGAGACCAGAGGAACGACCCCCGCCGCCTGCGACCGCATTCCGAAACAGCGCAGCGCGCGCAAGAAACAACAAACAGCACAGTTTACGCATTCATTAGTAATGCGCCGCGATCAGCACAAGTACAAAAAAGCGCAGCGGCAATGCAATTGCACACACAAGCAGCGGCAACCGATCGATTCGTTGCTTCTGCCCTTCTTCTTCTTCTTCTTCCTTCTTCTTCGTCGTCGTCTTCGGCGGTGTGTGCGCGCGCGCTCCGACAGGTTGCACTTTTCTTCACCTCTTTGCACGCTCGCGCTTCTTCTTTCTCCGCGTGCGCACACTCTTTGTTCATCTCTTTACGTTCCCTTTCGCATGGCGCAGCAAAGAAGGAACACAACAATACAACACATTCGAAGAGCTCTAACTATATGTTAATGCTCGCCGTTAAAATGTGTGATACGCAGCGCGTTCTCACAGAGGTCGCTGACTCGACGTGCCTGAGCGCATGCGCACTACTGCCACAACAACAAAACAAAATCCAATAAAGCGTACGTTAAATCGCGCCACGATTATGGAGTATTTGTAATTGAAATCACTCGATTATTATAGAACATTTATTTTAAGTGGACGCAATAATTGAAAACGAGTGCGAAATGACTTTATAATATGCAAAGTCAACGCAACTATATTTACAAACAAACATTTAAAGAGATTACGCGCTAATGCGGCGCGCTTTCGCTCTGTAAATATTTGGACTTGATCGCTGTCTCTGCAACGCTCAGCAATCCGCAGCATAATGTGCATTAAAGGATTGCTCCATAATTCACTATTAAACACATCTACCGCTCGAGTTTTAGCGTGCGATATTAATGAATAACTTTTCGATTAATCATTAATCAAAAAGTTACACGGTCGAAAAACAATGGCGCGAAATCAAAATGCACAACATTCGATTAAAAATACAAATTCGGTGTGGTTATCATTTCATATGATACTGTTTTCTGAAATAGTTCGTTTAATATTTCTTATTTAAGCGTTTAGCTGAAGCAAAGAATGAAATTTGTCAAAGTATCTGTTTTTTTTCTTTGGTGAAAGACAATGCAATTGTTTGATGGGTCAAGGACGCGAGAAGTGCGCAAGTCGAACGTTTAGATCCGACATTGACATAATGCATAATAATCTTAAATAATTAACGGGGGAGCTCCGAATACAAACAAGCGAGTTTTCAGGAAATTGCTTGCTCGCGCACCGCTTGAATAATTGACGATGCCTTCAATCGATGCGTTCGCTTCTTTGTCCGCGGACGCGCGCGCGGCGGCCGCATTGTTCTTGTCTCGTGTGGCATGTGTTTCAATAAAAAGTATTTGAACGCGATGAAGACGAAATGTACGCAAGATTCGAGAACGCTTCGCGCGCCCGCTGAATGTGCGCGTCGTATGCGAGAATGCATATCCGGTCTAACAACCAGAGCAGTCACGCTTGACACGGTCACTTATGGAGGTTACACATTACCTGCACTTAGTTCGTACTTAGCGTGCTTATTCTCTGCTTATTCAGTTAGCCAAAGACGAGCGCGGATAATATAGTAATACACTCGCGCGTTGTGTATTCATTACAACACGTTCACGACTCACTCTAATGATTCTCTTCATTTTACCTCGTACACTTCTTGCGTTTCTTATATTCTCTTGTGTTCTGCATATTAGCTACAAACTGTTTAAACATTTGTTTGTCGTTTTTTGCTACTTTTTCCATGTTAATTAACCTTTTATTCAAAAAAACTGACAATGTACATGAAAAAATTACGAGATATTATACAGCACAAAAGGGAAATTTTCATATAATTAATGTAATGATATTCGAAATATTCTTATGCTAATAAATACAAGGATAATTTAATTTTGTTTAAATGGAAAAATGAATCAAATCGGTTGATTGGTTTAGCAAGAATTTATTGTCAAAGTTGATCAATTTTCATGTCTTACTTTTTTAGTAAACGTCTTATTCAAAGTCGATTTTCTCAGCTTCTAATTATCATAATCTAAAATTGTTATTATTTTTAGAAACTACAATTAATAAACATTTTAATGATGAAATATATCGGTTTAAATATTACATTTTCGTCTAGAAATTAATTTTTGAAAAATTTCAGATTTTTGAAAAAAGAAAATTTTCAAATGAATTTTTACTAATATTAGAAAAAATATATAAAGGAGATATTATAACAGGATGATAGATAATTAAATGAAGATTCTGATGAGCTAAGCTGATCTTACCTAACCCTTCTCAATCAAAAGTTATAATTGTTTAAAGATGAAATTTGATGAATTTTTGCCGATTTGACTGTTGCCAAATGAACATTAAACGAATTGGGGTCTCTGTAATGACTTAAATTTTTATTTAAATTTTATTTTGATTTGTACATACAACCATCTACAGTATCGTGACAAATGAAGGGTTTTTTAAATAAAATTTCATCAGATTAAGAAATATCCTGTTGTAGGCGTTTGTTCCACATTCGAATTTCATGTAAATGGAGAAAAAGTCTAGAAACTGAGTTCAAACTCTTGCATTGCGCTGCGAAGGAACCGAAAGTGCGCGCACAATACTTGATCGATCGATTGTTCCTCCACATTGTGTACACACTCATTATTCATTACAATTACCATGTCGCAATATTTATCGCAATTGCCACGCGCAATCGAACACTTTTGCTTGCTTACCATACGAAAATCCGCAAAAGTCTTAAATTCTAAGCATCTGCGTAGAAAATTTTAATTGACTCAATTCCGTTTGATAAACATTGAAAAAGCAAGCAGTTGATACATAACATAATTTCCGTAATTTCCTGTTTTGTACAATATTTTTTGTCAATGACAACTTTATTATGATCGCGTTCGTTCGTACGCTCCAATGTCTAAACAAATAGCTCGATGATTATGTCTCGTAGCGTGGTAGAAAACTGTAATTATTTATGTGTATCTAATCAACTAATGAATGACAAGATTAAACGCCCCAAGTCAAGTTCATATTTTATCTACGATTATCTCACAAACGCACGATGATGACTCAATTCGGCGTTACAGAGGAGTCTTAAAAATTGACTCATTGTCACCCAAGGCAAGTTGACTTAGTCCACATAGTTAAAGTCGTATAAATCATTGAGAAATCATGTTAGAAAACGCAGCGAGCGAGGAGAGAAAAAAAGGAGTATAAATCATTGAGAAATCTTATTAAGAGATATAAAACTTTTCGGGCGTTCGTACAGTGCCAGTGCACACTGGTTCCAAATGGCATATTTTGGACAAACCTTAATATTTCAATAACCCGTGGACCGATTTGAATGATTCAAATTGCGTAGACATAATAAAATAAGTAACTACAATATGAGAAGGAAAATAACAACATATTTTACAAACCAGGTGAAATTGTTTTAATTCTTCAATTTAGTGGGGTGAAAAAAAAAGGTCGCATTGTATTCGACCGCACTATTCCCC
>JARJDV010009168.1:0-12070 GCA_030264675.1 Anaulacaspis nigra
ATAGCGAAGTGTTCGGCAGTGCGGTTATGTGCAGTAAACGTGTGTTGTGAAAATATATCGTTTGTCGAGTGTGTTATTGGTTTTCGCAATTTTAATCAATTATCGGTGAAATTCCTAAGGTCAGTATGTTATTACGATTGTAGTATCGCATGAAGTGAAAAGTATATTCCGGATTGTATACTACAGAGTAAAGTAAGTCGATAAATCGGACACGTGAGAAAATAGTGAAGGAAATAGATCTTTTATTTCGGAGACGAAAAGCATCTCAGTGACTGACCAACCCAGTGGACAAGGTTAGGCATAAGGAGATTCGGGCATAGAAGTAAAAAAACATTGCAACAATTTTACCTGCGCTGCGAAAAGGTATGCTAAATTTGCATAGGAACAGACGCGTCCGAACCACGTATTAACTTGTTATTACTATTTGCGCATAACACAGCAGCTTGAACACGCGGTACGTAAAAGTGCATAAAGTAGGAAGCAATATTAAATAAAAGGTAGCCGTGTCTAACGAGATTACAAGCATGGGTGACACAAATTACGCATTTATCTCGGCGATCCATGCTGCGCTGATTGTTATTGCACGTCGCGTTCTTCAGCGCGAAGAGAGGAGGCGCGCCGCAATGGTAAGAAGAACACTATTTGCGCTCCATCGCATGCACAAACGTTGCGGCATTCTCATCTCATTTCAACAACAACAGCGTGTATGTTGTACTTTGAAGGAATTCAGCAGCAGCAACACAGCATATGATCGCGTCTCTTGCTTGCTCGCATCGCTTTGCCCGCGTTCGTCCACTTTGTATTTATTAGTTTGCCGTCCAAGCGTTGGATTGGATTCTTGAAAATAATTTAAGACGCGAAATAATGACATTTTCACATACATCGGCCGGTAAGCAACTACTACTGTGCGAATGATCACCATTTCAAGAACAACAGCTACAACTTTGCTAAAATGCAATTAGCGTCAAGAACAGAACACGTTTATGTTTTGTATGCTTTGGAAGGGTTTAGTTTAATTAGAAAATTTTATGCACTGACATGTGTTTCGATTGCTACTGGAAATTTTAAAGTCCCAAGAATTAATTTGACGAAATTGTTTTACGCCTTGCTATTATTAGTCGCACACCGCTGCAGCGTATTGTAGTACGAAGGAATGAATAAGCGCCAAACCTTTGCCGGACAATGCGTGAAAAATGCATGTTCTTTGTTGCGTTATTGGCAGCCCGTTGGCAAATTGATTTCAACATCTATTTGTTATCAAAATACCGCGTCGGTTAGATCATTTGTTTGCCGGTTGGATGTGAATTGGAGGCCAATAAATAATGTGCTGTGCAATCGTTCGCTTAACGGCGGCTGATGCTGATAAATGCATGCATGTGCATTGAGTCACTGACTTTGCACATAGTTTTGCGGTCTTGTTTTTTGTCAGCTACTAAAACGGTGTGTTGGATTGTGAGTAATAATCACATGCAAACGCAAACGTACGTACAACAGCGAAGTTGAGCAACAGTTGCTAATACAACAGCCAACAAGCAACCAAGATTTGTAGTTGTAAAGTGAACTAAATATGTATGATTTTATTTCTTCTTCTGTTTCTTTTTGTCGTTGGAAAATTCGTAGCTGCACATGTTAGATGCAATAAATTTCGGCGAATGGGCGAAGCGCACGATTCAAATAAAGCCCGATTTTAAGCGGTCTCCCCGGTTACATTCAATTATCATAAAGATGTCGCGCGACATGCGCACGCATAAAATTTAATTTCTTAAGTGAATTTCGTTGCGCGTCTTTTTTCTCCAAAGCTACTCATTCACTCATGATGCTGCTGCTGCTGCTGCTGCTCCTGCTGTTGATGATGATGATGATGATGCACCTACTACACAAATGCGTATAGAGTTTATATGTGTATTTATTGCGGTTGTTGGAAGAAGCCGAAGAAAAAAGTGCATTTTCAAGGTACGAATTCGCTGAATACCTAAATTTAATTCGCCCATTGCGCACTCCTACGTACGAAAAATTTTAAATTCAATTACGTTTATGCGATTTTTATACAAATTTCAGCCGCGTCCGAGTCGAGATACGACGAGGAGGATCGTAATTCACCACGGACGTGCAACGTATGCAAATTTCGCGTGTGTGACATTTTGAAAATTGGTCGGGGGCTGCAGACGATGAATGCAAATGTGCGTAAAGTTAATTTACGAAAATTAACATTTCCAAAGTGATCAAGCGAATTGAGATGAAATTTTGAGAAGATAGTTAGTGGTGCAGCCTTTCTTGTTAGCGCTATGTAAATGTTGCTTCACGTGCCAACTAAAGCGGCTCATTGAACGCGCTTCTCTTCTTGTTATAATAATGCGGTGTGCGCACCTCCCGAAACACGCCAACGAGATGACAATAGCGGGCGCGGCACGAAAAAGATGCTCAAGACAATAGCATCGTAACTCATCGCATATTAGAAGATGTTGGGAGAGACTGACTGAGTGAGTGAGTGGAGTGGACTTAGCGCCACACGCTCTTTAAGCACCTAACATGTAGATCACCGCAACAACCATGAAATGGATAATAATAATAATGCGTGATCAAGCGTAAGACAATGGCGAATATAATATTTCCTCGCGTTGTTGGTTATTCTTGCGTGCGATGCGCTTCTGTTTGAAATTTCCTGTCGGCGTTAAACGGTTTTTTCTTTATTCTTTGAACGCTTTACTGCAATTAGGAACAAAAGTTTGAGTAGTGCCTTTCAATCATGACGCGCTTTTTCTGATGCACCCCTTGTGGGCATTCAAGTTTGGCATGGCATATTGGATAATTTTGTTTTTTATTGTTCGTAATTATGAAGCATGTAAAAACGCAGTGAGCTTTTTTGATGGACAGTTAGTTACCTATACTTAACGTTTAATGGATAATCATGTTTTTTTGTAATTAAATATTCCGCTGGAGAAACGTCGGTTAGCTTCCGTTTCGGGAAACAGCACAGGAAAGTAAAGTGAGGGTATTTTTGAATTTGAAATCAATTTTACATGAAATGAAATTTTCAAAAAGTAGTAAAATGTAAAAAGAATTTGCAGAATTAAGTTTGTATCGGTGAAATACGAGTTTTACAAAAGTCTATTCAAGTCAGGATTCGAAATACCAAGGGATAGATAGATTTATAACCCAATTCGCTGCCCTAGAATTATCTCTCATTCGTCCCATTTCAATTGTCGGAGTATTCAGCGTGCGCTATTAGAGAGAGGATACTGTAAGACATGATTCAGCATCGTAACCCATAGTCGAACGAAGGTATGCGCCTCTCTTTTGTGTAATTATAGGTCTACGCGTGCATGGGTATTTTAAAGGTCCACGTAATTATTATTTTCCACTCGATCGAAGCGCCCTTCGTTCGTTTGATTCATAATCGTCTGGTGGGCCGTGTCCAATGACGATTATTTTCTTGTTTCAAGTTTTTTCGTGTGAAATTTAACAAATAATTTACAGTAGGTGAAATCTGAAAATTGTCAAAATACTTCTTGATAGATTTATGCATATCTTTAGATGGCATGTGTGACTGTGAATTAATTACTGACAATCTCGTTTTCTGTTTTTGCTCATTGGCGCTTTCAGACTGCTAGCGATGTTAATTACAGCATAAGTGCCCGCCAGCATTGGCAAATATTAATTAATAATGACGGAAGCGAGTTTTTAGAATTTATAGCTTCGCGCGCGCCAATGGCATCCACACATTCCACACTCTTCGCTTGTTCTAAAGCAGCGAGGCATTCAATAATTCAAACGGTGCGACGCAATTTTGATCATCCTTCAAATTGTACCACTAGCATTTGCGTTTGTTAAAAAGATAAAATAGCCATGATTGTGATTTCGCGTCGTGTCGGGATCGAAGAAGAGAAAACGAAGGAGAAAAAACGCCAATGCATATGCGCGCCCATAAATCTGTGAAACTCTCAACACATGCATTTATAAGTTACAATTACAATGCGATGCGCGCTGTATTCGTGGACTGGCGAGCGAGTGGAATATAAAACCCAAATTATACCTTGTCAATTATATCCGGCTGTACCCTATATAACTCGATGGGTATTTGATCGGTTTGCCTGCTCGTTTTTTCCATTCAGTTTACGCTTCACCTTGAAATTGGTTTGCAGGAATTTTCAGAATGCATTTTCATCTGTTTATACAAATGAAATTACTTCCTGACTCGTATCATTTATCGAGGGCATGAATGGAATTTTGCATTTAGGACACCAGATTAAATATATGCGTGTAGTAATCGAATTGTTGAATAGAAATTCAATTAATTTTCATTGCGCGGCATGTCTTTATCCGGTGATTCAATCGATCGATCGAACGATCGATCGAGTGTTGCGCTATTTGCACTTACTTACTAACTTTACTTTCATTTGCGCCCGATCAATCACGATGCGAATGCAATCGATAATCATTTATTATAATTGAGCGCGACGTGCTGCTTGCGTTCGCAACCGCATGTGTGTTTAACATGCGCACTTTGATGTTTCAACAAAATTTTTTGCTCTAAATATTTGCACATTGCACATTTATTATAATTTACAACCGCGGTCGCATGCCTTTTGGCATTTTTGCAAACATTTGATCGAATAGAAAATAATTGCGAATTGACAACACATGCGTTATTTTCTTGAAATAGCTGCGCGTGACATTAACGTATTATAATTAGTTTATTCAGTGGCAATCGATTAATCAACATTACACATAGTCAAGGTTTTCATGACATGACTGTGAGTTGGTTCGGCAGGAAAAGCGAGGAAATTTTAAAAAGTACGAACAATACAGAGCATATATACAAGAGAACGGTTCGCTTGCGCATCATGAATTATTTATTTCGCGCAATGAAATTAAATTAAGCATGGAAATTATTCCAGTCCATTCGATTTTCATTCAGCTCCGGAAAGGGAAAAACGCTTGTAATTGTAAAAAGGCTATCAGCGCTTCGGCGTCTTTCGAGCAACAAAGGGCTCGTTCGCGCCTTCCCATCGCGATTTGATCCACTTCATAAACACTTTGCGCGTCATCAAAAGAACGTTCCACTTTGTTTACTAATTCGTCGTGATCCCTTCGTTCGTCTTGTTGTTTTTGCTGCTGTTGTTTTGTTGTTCTCATTTCCTCGAGTGCGCTCGCCGTTAAACACGAATGTCATAAACGTAAATGCATTGAGCATGTTACTCTAATTGAGTGAATTCTTTTCATGGCATGGCATTCTTTTGTGCATTGACAATTTTTATAGCGCGCTATCTATCGCTGTTTAGTGCTTCTCGCTGTTGTAACATTTATTTTCCTGTTTGCCAGCAATTGAAAACAATTAGCGATGTGAAAAGTTTTCTCTTGCTTTCTCATCGACGATGATTGTGTGTGTGTGTATGAATGTGTGTGGCTGGAGGATGTAAAAATGCAAAATGGTTTTCTGTAGATAATTTTAATAAATTGATGACAAGTTTGTGAAGCGCCTTGAACTGTCCTGGGGGGAAATGCAAGCGTATTAGCAATAATAATAAATAGGATTTTCGAGAGTCAACCAAGTGTAAATTGAACGCTTGATTGGTATTTATTTCATTTCAAAGTGCGCGGCTGCCGTTTGCTTATTAAAATCACTCGTTCGGACAGTAAAGCGATCCGACAAGGACATGNCAGCAGCAGCAGCAGCAATGCAATAAGATGCTGAAAAGTTGGCGACAGTCATTCGCCGCGCGGTGCACACTATTCCGATCGCGTTTGCTTTTTGCTATTTTTACGCCACGACGCGACGCAGAGAAGACGGTAGATTCCTTGCGTCTTTGAAAAGATCGAATCGACACCGAAATGATATGCTTCAAAGGAGTTTGTGTGTGCGTCTTTAAACGGTGGTCGTTCGTTCGCTGCAAGTCGCGTATCAGTGCGATCTCGTCGCGCCGATGAATTTAAAGGATTTGTAAGCCGATATTGCTTGCTAATCTCGTCCTGATTCGTACACTGACGACTTGCGCCGCAGTTTTTTGCTTGAATTTTTACTTTGCATTTGCGAAATTTCTTGCGATTGTTGTCCGCGAGTGAATTGTTGTTGTTATTTTATTTAATACACGATTGAAAGTTTTTCAACGTTCTCCTGCGCGATATACATCGAAGCGACGACTTTTTCTCCGGGTTGCTCGCTTGCTTGCTCGCTCGTTGGACATCGTGCGCGATGCATCGGTCGTGCCTGTATAACTCTGAACGTCACCTCATTACTTGTACAGCAAACGCGAGAGACGACGGTTTTTTCTTCCTATTCCTGCCCTTGCGAGCGACATCGTCCTTCGTCGTCTTGCGGTTGTGGTTGTTATTTGCTCGCAGGAAAGGAGGGAGGGAGAGGTGGAGAGAGCGGAGCGGAGTAAAGGATACACATCGTGTGTCAGCATTGCGAAATTTATGGCGAGCGTTTTGGGCGCAAAGGGGAAATGGGAGGAGAAGGACGTCTTTCTCTCTCGATGAAATGGAGAGCAGCGAGTGCGCCTCTCCATTTATAATTTAATTGGCCGTTTCAGTTTCGGCACGCGCAATTAACCGACCGTACTTTATTAATTATGATTATTTACGAACACTTTTGCGCGCGCTCGCGCATGTGGGAACCGCCGATGCGGTGCGGTCGCCATATCTCTTCCAGCTTGAAGGGTTCTTTGCGAGCATTGCCGGTTCGCGTCCGTATGGTATGGTGTGCATTCCTCGGGACGTACGGACGAACGGACGGGCGGGCGCACGGGTGAAGGCAAATGTGAGCTTCGTGCTCGTTCGTAAAAGAAGGCGCGCGCGCGCGCTTTCTGTAATTTATATAAGTAGTTCCACAAATCTTTGGCGGCGGTGGATTGTGTGCAAATGAGATACTAGAAGTACCAACACTGTCAGAAAATCCGTCAGAAGCCATTAAAATGCAAAGCGCGCTGCAAGAAGTGTCCCGATCGCGACCGCGTCTCTAATTAATTAAAATGTCGTCGTCGTAGTCGGCGACCACATTTTACGAATTTTGTTGCTTCTTATATTTTTGCACTTGAAGACGAAGGATCATTTAAGTGTGCATTGCGTATTATGGAAGGAACGAGTAACAAGTGGTTGCTTGCTTGGCTGCTCGCTAGCTAGCTTGGCCTGCTTGCTTGCTTGCTTGCTTGCTTGGTGCGCAAGCAACAAATTCCAATTCTTACTACATATAGGTGCACACGCGGCGCGCACAATCACAATAATCGCGCCATTTATATGCATACGGCAATATACTAGATTTCTCTCTTTCGCAAAATCGGCCGATTACTATTCCGCACCAAATGCCTCGCAATGCCCTTATCGTGCGTCGCGTCGTGCGCCTTAACGATAGTTTAAGCTCATTTTCAGCGGGACTGTAATTGCGTTCATGAATCGAAAGCGTACTCATTATTACACATGTGCTTCGTAATGCAATTATTAACAATTAGTTGCTGTTGGAAAAAGATGTGCGCATTGAAATGATTTGTTTATTATCTTCGTTAACAAGGCGTCAAACAATGCAATGTCTTGTTAGTTGCGCGATTGTGACGCATAGTTTATTGGTTTAATCACAAAATATGACTCAATTTTGTGGCGAGACTAGACGTGTGGAATAATGTTTGTTTTTCTTTGTTGCAGGTGAGTTGAGAAACGTTTGGGTGAATGAGACGTGGAGATGGGTTGCATGTTTGGGATTTTTAAATTTCTTCGCTGTAAGTATGGTATTACCATTGGAATGTGTTTTTGAATCTCGGAAAAATTGTTGTGCGCGCTGAACACTTACATTTTCAACAAACACGACGACGGAGGACGATGTCGAAGACTCGTGGCTTGTCTCTTCGTTTGGTGCGGTTCCCATCACCCACACACGCCGCGTGCACCAAACGAGCAACACGTCGAGCCGTGAAAGGAGCAAACAAGAACCAAACGAAACGCAACGCGACGGCTTTGCTCCTCTAGTTAGACGTTCTTTTGTCTTTTCTCGTCTCCTCCTCGCGATGCGAGCGCATAGAACACACGTGGACCACGCGCGCTAGGTAATTACAAGTGTATCGTGGACGGTTATGAAGCGTGGGCAAACGCACCGCATACATATGTATGCTTTTCGGGTAAAATGTGTGGTTACCAAAAGGAAACGCAATGGTAACAACATCGTCAACGCATTGACATTGCTCGGTGTCCACTTGATGTGCTCGTCGTCGTCGTCGTCTATGGGTCTTGGTAACGAGGTGAAACCTGCGTGCGCGCGCGCGCATGCTGCACGCTGGAGATAAAAAATGAGCAAAGGTTTAAACGGTAATTTGTATGCTTGCGAGTGACCCATTGGATAACACGTATTATTCGCTTGTATTCGCTCATTTTTGCCATTTATAGAAGGGTTGGCTGGGACAAATTATCATTGGATTTTTGCAATGGGCGAAATTCCTGGCTAGATTCGAAACGAGAATAGAAAATCGCGGTTAGCTTGCTTGTCGTAATTATGAACAGTAAGTGTGAGGGCGTGCGGTGTGTTCAACACCAAACCGAGTGAACTTTGTTTCATAAGATCCACATTTCATCTTTATTGTTATTCTCCTTGTCGGCTTGGTGGTTTTCTCTTGTGCACGGCACGAAACGCGGCGTGGTAGGGTCACGCTCCTCGTGTCAGTTACAGAAACAATTCCGTGTTTCTTCGGCCTTTATCATTATGTGGTGGCATAACAAGGCGCGGATGTATGGGCGGCGGAGTCATTCATCCAAACAAGCAACAATTGAAATTATTGACATTAAGCTACGTTTTTTCCATTCTTCTTCATTGCAAAAACCATATTTGTTCTTCGTGATAGTGTCAGTGTCTAAGCCCTGACATATATTTCAATGTTGTTCGACGCATAAATCCATTCAAGTGCAATTAATTAAGTTTAGTATCTCGTAAATTTAGCGTGTTTTACGACCTGGAAACAACAATTAACACTATAAATTGAGGGATTGTCCTGCGCGGGAAGGACTCATTTGAGTTAATTAGTATTTTTTCTGCAAAACGTATTTTATACGGCGTAAGGGGGAATAGCCCAAAATGCACAGCTCCAGCACGAGCAACCACCAACACTATCGCTTATCTGGAAGCCATCGCGCCGTCGAAATTCCTCATAATTAACCATAAATTTAAAATTCCACGAACGACCGCAAAATAATAACGAACGAGCCAGGAACGCGCGCGAACAGCTGTGTTGTTTGCTTTATCTCTTTCGCCTGGCGAAGAAGCAACAGAGAAGACTCTCTTCTTGACTTGGACAGAGTCCAGTGAGTGCACACACACCTCACGATTTCATCGTCATCGAGTCTTGGCCATCGTCGTCGTCGTCGTCGTCTTTTTCCTGTGCGCTGCTGCTCCATCGTGGCATATAAATATTGTTTGTTATTTTCCCAAGTACAAACTCATTAAATCCTCCATGCGCGCGCCGCAAAACATTCAGCCCCGACTTGTCGTCTGTTCGGTTCGTGTGGCGAAGATGCTCATCGTCTCTCTTGATCGCCAATCGATAAGATAGCCGGTGTTTTAGAATTCTAACACTAATGCCATTTGCGCACGAAGTCAAGTCATTTTATCATTATCATCGTTATCGGCTTCTTCTGCGTGGAGATTGTCGGGAAAATCTTGTGATAATTAATATTTTCCTAATGCATTCGCATTATCATCATTGTAGATAGTTCCCATGAAAATTTACACAGGTGTCCGGAATGAGTGCAACTTTTCCACGCTCACGTTACGCGCATACAATCGCAACGCATTCGCGTATGTCGAAAAAAAGTCGCCAGACACTTTATTACTCGCACTTACGCACGTTGGGTACTTTTGCGTAGATAGAAAATGCGCAGAACGGCAACCGGAAAGCGGAAATGGAGATAGTTTAATCTTGTTAGCATTAGCATTTGTGTGTGAGATTTGCACGAGTAATACGCGTGGAAAATCAAACTTTCGTAAAGTTTGCTTTGACGCCACCGCGGTGCACCGGTAGATTTTTTTTGAGGCTAATTACGGAAAACATGTTGTCAATCAGGAGAGCAGATGAGTGCATGCACTAAATTAATTTATTTAAATCGTCGACTGACTGACGGACAGCCGGTAATGAATTCATAAATCGTATATGTCAAAATTCAATAAGAAGCCATAGAATTAGTATTTTCATAGATGGAGCCGCGCAAATGAAATCATAAGCGGACGAGGAAGAAATGTGAAAAACCGTTAGGAGGCAAGTGTGTTGCATCATCATCAATGTCAGATGCGGTGTGCGTATTGCATTATTATGTTGTGTGCAGAGAGAAGAGAAAAGAGAGGACTTAATTCCTCCCGTCTTATAATTCCGAATTCGTTGCTGTCGCATTTACAGTCCTCTTCGGTCACAGCCGTGACATAATCTTTCAAAATTCGAACGCGCGCACCATAGCAAAGAGGAAAAAACGAGGTAGGTCCAACCGGAAAGATAGGCAGGGACCCTTCTTCTAATTAAAACGTCCAATCGTCAGATGCGTACTTATCTGACAGTTTATAGTTTTTCATTCATTTCGTTTTGCTTCGGCCGCCTCTCCTCGTCTCATTAATATTTACGAGCAGCGCTCCTTTCGTCACGGAGACAAACGACAGTGCCACAAAAATGTCCTTACGCCTTTGATCGTTCTTCATACGACAATCTAATTTAAGAAATTGTTCGTTCACAATGCACATTAAAATTTCACTTGGTGTCGCAAACATTTTTACGATGACCGTATCAAATAGTGTTTTAGCAATGTGATGATGCATTTTATTTCGGTCGCTTTTTTCTACTCCGTGGTCGTCGTCGTTGTCGTCGTCGTCGTCGTCATCATCATCATCGACGTCGTTCGCGAATACGCGCATAAACGAAATGGTTTTTTTTCGGGTTCTTCTTGTGGTGCAGTGTCGAACCGTTTTACGATCGAATACGCTGTGGCTGCGAGAGAAACGCGTTCTTAAAAGTTCATTAAACGCGATAAATGCGAAATTTATTATGCGAGCGCGCTCGATTTTATTTATTTCGCCAATAAAAATACGATATCTGCTTTTAATTATTATAATTTTTTTACAACCGACGACGACGAGGAGAAGTCCGTAAAGTCAGCGCGAATACGAAATGATGTGCGCCCGCCCGTAATTTATTTCATTACGTTATTGAATCGTTTGCGCGCTGTTGTGCTCTTCTTATCTATCCTCTATGCGCGTGCAACACGTGGATGATGGGGTTGGGTGCATCGCATGGTTTACAACCTGCCGATAAGAACGGCGAGCGTACAAATTAGTTTATGGACGATTTTTATTGGTTGCGATTAGTCGACATGCAATTACAACGGTTAACGGGGCGCACGAGTGCGAATATTTCTTTCTCTTTGCGATGCATTATTGCAAGAGATGAAAAGATGGCGTGTGTGTATATGTGTGGTGTGTGTGCGTGCGCGAATGGATGCTGCATATTCATTCATTCGGTCGCGCGGCCACTTCGCGAGCTGTGGCGAAATTGTTTATGGGTACAACGCTACCACCTCGTTACTCTGCTGAGCCCGGAGGGAGTTGAGCCATCGTAAATATCATGCGTTCTAATCAACGTGGCAGCAGCGACGCGTTCCGGCGATAATAAAGTTAACAATGCATTCTTTTTTTGTTGTTGTTGCTGTTGCTGTTCTTGCTGGAGAAAATGGACGAAGAAGAGAAGTCGGAGAATTTCATAGAAATTGAGAGCTTGGGGTGTAGAACTGCGGAACGTACCTATAAGAATTGCAAATTCTAGCAAGCATTGTTCTCGATTGCGGGAGAGAAAAAAAAGCGCGGAGAGTGGAAGAAAATGTAAAGTTTTGAGGGACGTGCGCGTGAGTGTGAAATGCGAAAATAAAGTCCTAACACAACACGTTTGTCGTCGTGGTCGTCGTCTCGCCAACGCGCGTTTTATTGCACAGACTATTTTATGGTGAATGGAAAAATCCGCAGCCAATGCTTTTTGGGTAGCAATAAATCGTCCCTTACGAGCTTGTAAACGACCCAAGACTCAGCATGCGACCGAAGATTTATGACGCTCTATGA
>JARJDV010009173.1:0-103308 GCA_030264675.1 Anaulacaspis nigra
TTAAAAGTTAGCAAAACAGCAGGAAAAAAATTAAAGTAACATGCGTTTTTAGTGTCGTTTCGCTGTTTGCGAAATGCAATACGAAAATGGATGATAATTGTGTGCGTGTGCCATATACCGCGCTCCACTTTTGCAGTCTATTCATAAACCGGCGAAGCAGCGACACAAACACGGCGGGCGGCCGAAAGCGCGAAACCGCCGCCACCGCAACACGTCGTCATCGTCATCTTCGCGACAATAACAACGAACGAACGAACGAACGAAAAACAACAAAACCGCGGCGAGGTGGGTGCATTAACGCCCGACGTATTACGCGAGGCCACCCCTCACAGCAGTAGCCGGCGCCGCACCGCGATTACGAAACATTCATCGTCGTCGTCGTCGTCGTCGGCTGACGATGCCGATGATGCTCGTGAGCAACATAAACCAACATAAGGGCATCCGTCATCGGCGGCGCACATCTGGAAAATTTCGAAATCGAAACGAATTGCGTGCGTGCCGACTTTGGTGGCTCACTCCACTCTCCACTCCACTTCACTTCGCTACTTGTGCACGTAGTATAAATAAGTGCATCATCGCATTTGTTGATAGGAATACTCCTGCGAGTGTAACTCACTTAACAGCGACACCAAAAGCCCACCGAAAGAAAAAAAGCGAAAGAAGAGTCAGCATCACCCCAGCGCGACGGCTGTCAAGACATGAACTGAAACGATTAGCACCATTAAGGGGTGACGTCTAATTTAAGCCAAAAAGGACGTGCGAACAACGCGATTATAAGCCGGAAACGGCAACTTTGAGCCGATATTATTAATTACCGCCGTGAGAACCTCCCGACTTTCCCCTCGCTCTCTCGCAGTCTATTTATGATGACCATATCGTTCGCTCCACCATTCGTCACCGCATCGATTCCCGGCGTTCGCCTGCAAAGATAACGCCGAGTCGCGTCGCGACGCTTCGAAAACAACCAGTCGAGAAAAAGAGTGGCTCTTCGCACGCACCAAGTTGTAAATTACATCGTTTCGCTTAAAAATAGAATCTTTCTTATTAATGAAACGCGTGTAGTGTACGTCTCTAGTTTCACCACATCGCAAGCAAGCAGTGCACAGCAACAACAATTCCTAAATTCAGCATGCAAAAGCCCGATACAATTTCAGCCTTTTGCACACAATTGTATACATCCGTATCCGCTGTTATCGATTATGAAATTGTGAATTTTCCTGTTTGTCGTCGTCGTCCACGAAACAGCCGAGAGAGCAAAGCCGGGCAAACTTCAATTTGCTAGACGCGACTTCAATGTGCGCGCGTCCGTGTACACGTTTGCCTATTTTTAGCCCGTCTGGAAATACCTTACACAAGGCACACACAGCCTCACTCAGTCCGTGCACAAGACACACGCCGCGCAAGTAGGATGACTTTTTCAACACGCGCGCACGCCATCATCATCATCATCATCTCCGCCGCCGCCGCCGCCGTCGTCGAGGGGTGGCACAATGTTGCAGCAACTACTCCGCACGAAATTAGTTTGCAAAGATCAACAAACACAACACGCATTGCATTTCGATAATTGACGCAGAAGCCAGAGTAAATAATTAGTGCACTCGAACAAATGATTTATTACTCGCTATGCTCGCTCAACCACCGCCACGAGGAGAAAAAAATTCCTCAACTTTGTATATTTGTACAACACGCTCAGCCACTTGGCAATCTGCGCTTAGCGAGCAAGTAGCAAAAAGCCAGCAGCCACCAAGGAAGTTGGCGCCACTTATCCATAATAATCATCGCGCAATCGAAGATTTCCCATGTGCTGCCTCTTCTGCCGCACACAATGTTGCGTACATACCGCGTAAAACGTCTAATTAAATTATCACATCGACAGACAGCATCGCCTCGCATCGCATGTGGGAGGCTGTCTATGTGTGCGTTGTATTGAACAATTAATTAAAGCGAATATAAACGCAATAATATTAATTACAGGTCGACGAACTCGTCCAACGCGGCACGATCTCGCGCGTAACGCGGGCGCATCGCGGCTTGATTGAACAAACCGTTCGCCGGTTGTCTGCGCGGTTCGTCTCGCGCATAAAAATTACTTACTATCTATCCTATCCCATCCTATCTAGCTTTCCAACCCGGAGATCGCGACATAAATAAACAAATGCGATGTGCCCCGCTTAATGTCTACGATAATAAATAAATTCGCGTCCGGCCGAAACTTCGGCGAAAATTGAAAAATAATAATCAGCCTTCTGCGCGCATTTATCACGTGTTAAATCACGTTCATTGGAAATTAATCATCATCGCGAGCCACGCGAGTTGAAGCGTCGTTTGAAGTGGCGGCGCGCACTTGGGAAAATTTGAAACGCTCATTACCAGCAACTAGTAAATAAATACAGGAGCTCAGCGCCTTTGCACTTATGGCTAATAAGTCCACACATGCAAAAGTCTGGCCTCTTTTTCCCACTTGAACTAATTTTTCGCGCGCGCAAACCTGGCGGACAGTCAAAACGCATATGCAACGCGTCCGGATGTTTGATCTTTTGGCAAGCGCTGTAATTGCAATAAGACTAATTGCGCCCGTCGTATTCGTAACGACAATAAACTAGTGCATTGCGCCAGCGCGACGGGGGCGGCACGCTGCATTGTACACCCAAGTTTTCTGATAAGAAACAAACGCCCAAAACGTGCGACGACGACGAGAAGCGCGGAGAGGAAAAAAAAACGCGTCTGGCAATCATGGCTCACAGCCAAAAGTGATTCACGACTTTTTGCTATTGCTCTCCTCTCTCCCGCGTGTCTCGGTGGAATCAAATTTTCCCGTCGCCTACGACCGACCGAACGGACGGATAATGTAATATTGTGCACCTGTGATTACATCATTTCCGCGCTGCTCGACCGACAGCATGCCTAATCAACAATATCCTCAATTCGCCATTTACACCGCTCGCTGTGCGTTGGCTGCGCACCTGAAAAATCCTTGATCCTATTTATAGCAGTCCTTATCCCAAATTTTCGTCGTCGTCGGCGGCGCGGTTGCGTTTCGTACACCGACGCTAATTAAATTCATGCATGCGCCAGAAAGAACACAATAATAAAGATGAAGAAGCAACCGCGTGCGGCATACGTAAGCACCGTAAAACAAAAGAAATCGATGGAAAACGTTCTTCTTCTTCTTGTGCTGCTTCTTGTTTGGTGAAGAAATTAAAATACAATTCGCGAAGCGAACCGCGACGGGCGGGCGGGTGATTCGACGACGCCGCGACGCGTTTTGTTTCATCTCCGGCGGCGCGCGCGCGCGCGGCCACGCGAAATCGCATATTTTGCGCCGGCATCGCTACATATTTGGCGAACGAACTATTAACGGATTCCGATGCATTGTCTCAAATTTAATATTCAGCACGCGTGCACCACCTGAAATACATTCCGGGAATTTGGCGTCCACGCGAGCCTGCCGCACGCACCGCGAGAAGAGACGGCCGAACGCGGCGCGCCGCAACCGCCGAGGACGAGGAGACGACATTTCTTTCGCAGTGAGCTCCCTCGCTTTACATGTTTTATGCGCGTGGTGCATTCGCTCGCCTTTACGTGTTTCACTTTTTTGCGCCCGGCATTTTTCGCATTCCGATCGATGCGCTTATTTATAATGTCGCTATTTATCTACTACATTTGCTTGCAAATGTAATGCCCACCCGACCATCGTATTCTTAAACGCTCACATTTAACCTCACTCTCCGCCTCCCCACCTTCCCCACCACCCCTCGCTTTGTGTGCGCGTGTGTTTTATACGTTTTTGCAATGTTTGTAATTTGTACCATTTGCTTGTCTCTTCACGCAGAGCCTTGGCTAAAAAAGCCGCAAGTGGACATTGTCGGCCGTCCGGAGGCGCGCAGCAAAGTGCGACTCATCTGCAAGGCAAAGGGCTATCCCATTCCAGTGATAAAATGGAAGAGAAACGAAACGTTCCTGCATAGTAGTAATAATATCAAAATAACTTATCGGGGGTAAGTTTACAATATTTGTCTTATTTTTACAAAATTCGAATCATAGATATAGTATATATTTGCTGGAGCATGATTGACATTAGTGTTGATTCATTCGGTTGTCGGGTGGTCTTTCATCGCGATATTCGGATACCTATATCACTAATAGAACATTAAAATTCCATGTTTAAAATCAGTAAAATAGTTAAATTAAATAGTTAAGTTAATATCTAAATACGATTATTAAATGTGATATAAAACAATAAAAAAACATTCATTCTCCACTCGTCAATCTTCGATATCGAAGCCATACACTTCAATCGGGAATCGTCGGTCACCTAATTTCACTAGGGTGCTCTGTCGTCACTGGCTCGTAAATAGTCGGTTGTCATTTCTAAACACAAATCATAATGAATTTAATACAAGTTGTTCCTTTTCTAACTCACCTTCGGAGCCACACAATTCAATCGTCTATCGTCGGCATGCACGAGGGAACGCATTCTGTCAGATGTCATATTTAAGCAGTTAATGCTCCATCTAGATATATACCCTACATCTATGAGTCAATCTAACTTATTATCCTCGTTTAATTATTTAATGCGGCAGTGATGAATTAGGAGATAAGTACGATTAACCCTCTTGACTCTCCCCCTCTCTCCTAATTCACACAACTACTAATCACATGATGAATTGTAATGTTGCAGGAAAAAGAGTACGCTAGTGATAAGAAGCATGGAGGAGCGCGACTCCGGCTGGTACACGTGCGTGACACGTGGCGTGAATCGGCGGGAGGAGAAGGAGAGCACCGAACTGCGGATACCAAATAGTAATAGCCATGGTATCTCTCTGCACATTTTCTCCTATGCTGGTATTGATGAGAAACAATCCACAGAAAACCGCTTGATTATTAATTTCTCAACAAATCAGTGTATATACTTCTATAAAACTAACAATCACACACACACACACCTCACATACATTCGTGCTCGTAATTAAGTCATCAGCCGCACCGCTTTAAACTAGACACTAACCGCGAAAATCGCCCGATCAAAGCATCGAGCGTATTGGCTTCAACATCAATACGAAATTAATTTATCGATCGTGCGCGCGCGGCTCGAAATAAATATTTAAAAATATCATCATGATTTCCAATCGTAAATTACACATCTAATTAAATTACAGAGTGTCTATTTTAAAACCGTGCGCGCCAGAAAGCTCGCATCATTAACCAAACTTGCTAATCGAATAAACGAAGGACAACACACAAATCCTTCACAAGCTTGCAGTGGTTGGTGGCTGTGCAAAAAAAATTCACACATTGTCTTGTTGAAATATTAACGACTTTGTTTACGTGCCCGAACATATATTCAAAAGCGCGTATTGATTCTCAATGCATGTTGCATTTCTAGTTTGTTGCTGCTTCTTTTATGTCATGTGTGGCCAACACAAATTATTACACAATAAAAACCGCGAAACGCTTCACAATATCATCTCACATTGGCAAAATATCAAAATCCCCCTCGGTGCTACTACAAGTTACACAAAAGGTTACCAATTCAACAATGGACTCAATTAAAACACCCCTCAAAATGCGCTGTTGCAAATTAATCATCTGCATCTGAAATTCGAACAAATACATCATTTCACGATGAGCGTACAACTCATCGCGCATCGAATGAGTAATCCGTTTACTCTATGAAAGTCGTACGCGTGCGCGCGCAAAAAAATAGTAAAACGCGTGCCAAAACCATTTCAACACGGAACGCCGGGACGCCGAAAACGCCGGCGTTTTCTCCTTTTCTCTTTTATTTTCGTCTTATTTATATTTCCGCGCATACAACACGCACACGGCCGTCGTCGAGGAGGGAAACCACTCGTGAATTACAATTGCTTGCACATATCACGTTTCCCGAACGAACGAACGACAAACGCGCGCGGAGCGGCCTTGTCAAAAATTACGTGCAAATTTGCACGCTAAACGCGGCGCGAATCTCTCTGCGCAATCGAACGAGACAAATGCAACAAATGTGTAAACAAACAATCCAACCGCCGCGAACTAATGCGTATTTCTGTTTCAGAGGAAAAGTGCGAGGACAACTTGTTCTGCCTTAATGGAGGCATCTGCAAGTACACGTCAACGCTAAAGGAGCGTTATTGCATGTATGTATTCTCTTCTCGCCACTCGATCTAACCTCAAACCACAACAAAATCTAAATCTAATCGCACACATCATTTCTCTCTCTCTGTTTCTCTCTTGCAGATGTAGCGAAGGCTACACGGGCAGTAGATGCATGTCCAAGACTGTCGGCGTCGGTGACTACCAGCAATCAAGTAAGTTTGATCGTAGCGCATGCGAAACGCAGGGTGTCCCATCGCATTATTGTGGAGTGTAGAGAACTTCGTAGTCCTTTCCTTCAACCGAGAGGAAGCAAGCGGACGACAGCGACGCGCCAACTGAGAATCAATCGATCGAATCTCGATCAATCCATTGATTTTTACAGCATTTAACACGATACATTTTTACCTACACTTAATTACGATTTATTTGACGATGATGATGATGATGATGAACAAGCAGGAGATTTGTACATTTTGTATAAAGCGCGCAAATCCTATTCTGATAAGACTGTTATTTTTTAACTGTATGTGAGTCTCACACACACGCAACACACGCACACACGTCTGACACGTTTTGCCATATTTTACAACAACAACAACAACAACACAAAATAGAAAGCGAGCCAAGTGATTGATTCTTTTGTGTTGTTTTGTGGAACAGACACACATGCACTCGTCAAAAACAATTCAATCCGCGCAGAATGCGATGATCAATGATCGATAATCAATCGATGAGTGTACTGTTAAAACTTATGAGTATTAAGCCTTGAAATTTCCACGATATTTATATATGATAACTACTATAGACATTTTTAATTTGAGAGGACACGTCACACTACTTGTGCTGCACCCTGTATAATCAAGCAATCAATCAAGGCAAACAAACAAGAGAAAAAAACAATTCGATGATGATTTGTATAAAGTCATGTAGATACAATTTATAATTATTACCTACCCCCTACCCCCCCCCTTACTCTACTTACTAGGCTAGAATATATAAAATCTATATTTATTTATTAATTGACTCAAAACAAAAAAAAATCTAATACTCACAACAAATTTGCAAAATACTTTTTGTTTTGTTTATATTATTTACTAAAAAAATGATGAAGAAGTTGAAGATGAAGAAGAAACGCACGTCGTCAATGACTAAAACCATGAGCGCAAAGCAATTGAATAAACTATTTTAATTTAAAAAAACAACCAAACGAAGAACAATTTTTCAATGGGTGTTTTGTTGCTGTTTTTGACTATCTTTCTAGGATGCATAAGACAGAGACAGACGTGAATAAAGTCAAGTTACTTAATCCTCTGAGGTGGTTTTTCTTTCAGTTTCTCTGCTAAACGAAACATTTCATGAGGTGATTGGTGTTTTCCCTATAATCGAAACAAAAATCAATACCAAAAATCAATGATTCAAATCAATGAATATAAAAATTATGATGAATTTGATAATGTAAGTTGTTATTTTATTTTTACTCTAATCTCTCTCTCTCTCTTACTTCTTACCACAATCTCTTCTCTTTATGTTGTTAATTCTCTCTCGCTCTGTTTCTCTCTCTGTGTAGTGGCTAACTAATTTGTCTCCTACTAATCACCTAATGATGACAATCGCGAAGTGAAATATCAAAATTCATTTGAGATCAGACGATTTGTTGTGAGTCTTAGAGATGCAACTATTTTTTGACAATTCGACAATTTTGCATGTCATCCACGTGCTAAAACTGAAGATCAATTAATGAAAATTTTGCATGCGATGATGACTCCGTAACTGCTGCATCCCCTCACGCCGATCGGCGATTTGGTTAAATGTGCTAAACGATGTACTACTTAAATACGCATTTGCTTCACTTACACTCGCCGCCGCTCGCCAGTGTGACTAATGCCTTTTGTTATTTTTAGGTGTTACATACGATGATGAATAAGCGGAACGCATGTGCAATGCAATCTGATTTGCAATACAATTTTGGAGACCGCCGAACCTGAGACGAACAACCACGATCATGATGATGATGATGATGATGATGAGAACGACGATTACGATTATGATGAGACTGAGTTATTGAAACCGCGCCGTAATATCTGCAATTCGGCGAAAACGCATATACCAAAGATGTTCATATTCTATGTCACATCGTATAACAACGCTGCCCCCAATGTGTGTGTGTGTCGCGCTTACTTACTTACATATACAGGGTGTCCCATCTAACATACACCATTGGAAACATACGTGAATTTAATGGCCACTTTTTAAATTTCCAATTTGGTGCACGATATCTGAAACACCCTGTATCTATGTAATGATGATAATAATATTAATGCCAGCTATCTCTCTCTATCTCTCTATCTCTCATTTTCTGTACATACACTTCCGTACCCGAGTATTAGCGAGTTGCAACGATGTTGTATAAGTTGCTGAAAATTGATTGTTGTCAATAAAAACGCCGCTAAACGCTCTAGACGTAAACATAAAAGAATATGCCAGATGCTTTACCAATACTCACTATGTAGTAAATAATATTTGACATTGCAAATGCCCTTTGGTGCGCACGCAGCAATAACAAATCATAACCTGAGAAGTCCACTTACCGACTGCCTGAAACAATAACATTGATGTTAATTAACATAGCAATTAAAACACTCGCATAATGTGATATTCTATTATATGTACTTAGATATTTATATATGTATAACAGCTTGAATTTTTATCGTTTTTTTCTTTTCTCTTCTTTTGTAAAGCGACAAGAAATTTGATAGAAAATGCCTATTAATAATGCTGACACATTCAAATGATTAAAATTAGTTGAAGACGCTAGCAAATTGTATGGAAACTCACGACGCCATTGCTAAAGATGTACTCAAATTGCAATAACACTTCAATATTAATGTAACTGAATGGAATTGATATTGTTCATATACTGGACTTAATATTTTTAATGAAGATCCAAGAATTATACAATAAAATAACACATATACCGGAAACGATTGATTTATGAGTGGATTACCTATAGATTTGTTCATCCTTGATGTGTTTCAATATGGTTGATGGGTTAATGGCAACTGACGCTACGTTGGTCATGAGGACGAATTTCTTTTGGTGAATTTGATACGAAATCTAATCGGACAACTGTTACCTTTATGCGGATTGTCTAACACATGATACTAATTAACTGAAGACACTCAGTTTAGGGGTTGTAATTGCTAATTACAATCGAAAAACTTAATTTATTTGACGAGTATAAGACGCAAATAACCAGCAACAACTTTGGCGGCAAATTGTGTCTACAAACCATCATAATATTAAATCTAGTTACCTCTTCATCAAAGGGGGGCGCCGCGGCACTGACATAATGGTTAATCTTCACTTATTTAATATACACTGCACTAATTAATCACTTAAGATAGAGAAATATAAAGGCAATTGTGTTAAGGTTGTAGTGCACTTAACCTGTATAAACAATATGATAAATAAACCGGTTAGCAAATAGTGCTGAAGGTTACCGAACAACAATAGGGCGGCAGCACAGTGCAGGCCAGGGATGTCTTGTAATGATATTAGAGAATATATTAAAAATTAATTTCTTGAATAAAAATTAAAATTGGGTTATGATATGAAAGCAATCACTTAATGTAATAAGTTTTTCAAATAACCTACTCGCATATTTCTAATTAAATATGACTTGTTATTTCAAAACCTTCAAGTTTAAAATCCACATGCAGTATCATGACTTTTGGCAACATAAATTAAAGAGAAAATTTTCCATAAAATCTATAACGGCAATGAAGTGAGTCATCAAATCAGGTGGCATTTACTTAGAAAGCGATTACTTTACGAAATCTTTTGCAATATTATTCAATTTTTCTCCACTCCTAACCTCGAAATCAAGTGTCGTAATGCATGCCATAAAGAGCCTGCCGCCCAAGCTTAGAATAATTGTTAACAACATACGGTATATGCACAAGTATATTTACAACATGAACAAGGCATATTTAAGACACTCAAGTGACGGCAATAAGTTTGATCTAAGTTTTCAGTTCACTCATCCACATTATAAAGTTGATAGAAACTTTAACTTTTCGCGAAAATTAGATGAAACAGTTTCCTCGTTTCTATCACGTGTCACCACCAATTTGGAGAAAGTAATAACAAAGGCGAATAAGAAAAGACAAGCTGAACCATTAGCTGCGCCTATTTCTGTATCTCTGCACGTGAATCAAGTGAAAATTGCTAATGAGGAAGTCTGCAAGCAAGTATTTCAACCAGAGAACCAGATCACTTTGAAGCTGATTGATCAGGAATATGAAGTTCTCATCAATGCACCTTTTGTGGAGACTGTTTCACTGCCTACGTCAATGCTAGCTAATTTCCCAACTTATCCAATCAAGTTTGAAAGTATTTTTGTGGACAAGCATCAAAGTGAATTTACTTGGTTCAAATCAGTGGACAAAACCAATTGGGAAAAGATTGGTAATGAATATATGATAACTCCAGATAATAGCACAATTGGTTTTTACTTGAAATTGGTTTGTACACCAAAAAATAACCTATTAGTTGGACCACAAATTGAAGTGATATCTGATAATCCAGTAGCACCAAGCCCTGGTGCATGTCCATTTGAAATAAGGAATAAATTCACTGAAGAAAGATGCAAGAATGATGAGTAAGTGCAATTCCCTGAGAAATGAAGAAAATAATAATTTGGAATTGTTCTAGATTTCGTGTTGTAACATACAACATTTTGGCTGATTTGTATTGTGATTCAGACTATACAAGAACTGTTCTACATCCATATTGCCCACCATATGCTTTACATATTGACTACAGAAAGCAGCTGTTTATTAAAGAAATTCTAGGATATAATAGTGACATAATTTGTCTGCAAGAAGTGGATAAGAAAGTCTTTCTTACTGACTTTGAACCATTAATGCAGCAATTAAATTATGGATGTAGTTTCAGCATTAAAGGAGGACAAGTTGCTGAAGGAATTGTCTGTTTCCATAATAAAGATAAATTTAGGTAAAATGTAATTAAAAAAAATTATATACTGAAATCTAATAATACTAAAATTATAGGTTAATATCCGAGGAAAAAGTCTTGTTGAATGAACTCATCCAATCACCTGGATATGAATCATTTTGGACTGCTATTGCTGGCAATGAGCAGCTGAAAACTCGTTATCTAGATCGTCAAACTGTTTCGCAATTTATCGTACTTGAATGCAATTTTACAAAAAATTTGGTTATTGTTGCAAACACGCATTTATATTTCCATCCAGATGCGGATCATATAAGACTTATTCAAGGTGGTTCAAGTATAAAATACGTGGAAAACCTGCACGGGAATCTTAAGAAACAGGTTAATTTTATATATCACTTCTTGTAAATGACTTAACTGATTAAACGTGTTATTTCAGAACCCGGATAAAAAAATATCGGTAATATTTTGTGGTGACTTTAATAGTACACCAGACAGCGGTATTTACAAACTGTTTACTTCGGGAAATGTTGACTCAAATCTTAAAGATTGGCAAAGTAGTAAGTTTACTCAAATGCAAATATTTGTAAATGGCATTCTATTATATCCGATTCGATTACAGATAAAGAGGAGGTGATTAACAATTTATCGATTAGTCAGCCGTTTGCACTCAATAGTGCATGCGGTACTCCTAAGTACACTAATTACACAGTGGGATATGCGGATTGTTTGGATTACATTTATTACGATACTGCAACCGTTGACGTGCAACGCTTTGTTCCAATGCCTACGAATGATGAATTAATTCTGCACACAGCGCTACCGAGTGTTGTATTTCCCTCCGATCATATTTCTTTATGTGCCGACTTGAAATGGAAGACGTAATAAATAAATTATGGACACGAATATCGCATTACATTTTTCCATATACCTACTAATCGACAAACAACCTACCAATTGTTCAATCGGAATTTTTGATTTCATATCTATAAGCCGGTTATTTGTTATTTCCATTAATTAACTACTATTATGATTCACCAGCGGATTATCTGTGTTATCTAATGCGATAATACAATAAAAATTAAGCATTCTAACGACTGAGTAAATTCATTACATGGACACAACTCTATGCAACCATATGCGCATACCGTTCGTAAGCGCCCTTTAAACTGCTTTCACGTATGTAAACAAACGACTAATTAGTCGAAATTGTTGTTTAACGATCACAATTATAAAAAACCTGTTGTTGAAAGTCACAAAAGCTTTCCAGTCGTTCTTAAACACCCAGCGAAGTGTTCTATTTTCGGAGTGCGCGCTACTATGGATTTTCAGGCAAAGATTTAGATGCAAGGTCAGTGGGTAATGTGGGTTGAACAGACTCAGATCATTATTGATTTTGACCAAAAACATACTGGTGCACACACTCACGTGTCGTTTAATCGTGCCAGCCTAATATATAAACGCGTTTGTGTTTCTTTTCCAGCGCGTACAGGTTAGATGAAAGGTGCTCAGTGCAGTAAAACGGACGGACCATCGTTTGTTGTGGCTGTTCCAAAGTGCGGAAGCCACTCGCAGTGACCAGCAGGCCAAACTGGAAGAACTAGAAGCATGTCAACAAGCAGGACAACGCTCAAAGATAAGTGCATTCTGAATGCGGATGGCAGTGTGTCTCTGGAGGATATTATTAAAGCATTTCATTCATCACTTCGCGAAGAACACGCGTGGGCACTATGCTATCAATGCACAAAGTTTTTCATAGAGAATCTACGCAAACAACGTCAGGATCACCAGTCACTATATCTGGTGTCTGAAGTGCATCATGTTTTTCTACAAGCTGATGGCAATGTCCATCCCAACACTCTGTACATTAAGGCACAAGATGATAATCGTAAAGTAATTACCACTCAGCTGGAGGTGATTAAGGAGTTAGGTTGCGTCATTTACAATGCGTTAGGTATGCGTGCTGATAATAACACAATGTGAACTTTGAAAATATCTATTCATAAATTTTTATTGTAGATCATGGATGTAATAATGGTGAGGAGAGACCAATCAGTGAGGATTTAGAGATGCTGATCAATGATATGGTCATATTGGAGCAAAGTGTCTTTCATGAAACAGATGATGAGGGTATTGAAAGAGATGCTGGGGAGTCAGATGATGGTGAAGCAGCAAGACATCCAAGCCATATGACACTACACAAGGTGTTAGAGAGGTGTGAGATTCATCTTGTGAATTTAAGCAAGTCTGAAGCAGAATTGCACTATAAAGCAGTGGTCAAAGCTCTAGTGGCAGAAGCACTAGAATTGGCAACATTTCTGGAGAGTGTGGCCTCTGGTGGTCTTAGTTGCAATGGAGAGTCTGCAACTGACCTACAGCAGTTGCAATTTGCTGATTGGGCGCGCTTCTGGGTGCAAGTCATGGCCGAATTGCGACGCGGATTTACACTGAAGAAGGTCAATTATTCTAAGCGACCTATAGAGTATGAACTCACTCCATATGAAATACTCATGAAAGATATTCGTTCGTGTCGATACACACTGAAGAAGATAATGGTAGGCTTTTGACATGTTTCTATAATACGAAATTAAATCGATTGAAACTCAAATCGTCCTTCGTTTATTTTAGGTGAATAACAGTGTACCGAAAGTGAACAAGGATGCTCGTGCTGTGATTCTTGAATTCATAAGATCTCGCCCGCCGTTAAAGAAAGCATCCGACCGCAAATTGCCACCCAGGCAGTACACGTATACGCCGCGCGAACAACTGATGCATTCCATTCGCAAAGGGCGTAAACTCCGCAAGACTAAACCACCCCTTTCGCCGACGAAGCGCTGCTACGGGGGTGGTGATTCAGCGGAGAGTTACACGCCGAAACGACTCATTAAAATCGATCTTACACAACTGGACGATGACGACGACGACGATGACTCAGACGATTCGGACTCGTCCTGGCAACAACCCGATTTAACTGGTACAAACCTGGAAGCATACGACCTGGCATTCGAGGCACCAACACGCTCCACAGGTCGGCGGCATTCGTTAAGTGTATGTCTGGAACCGAACATGGGTAGTCAGTCAGTTCCGCAGTCGCGACCCTGCTCGAGACAGTCTTGCGCCAGTTCCGATACGCTGGACTCTGTGCAGTTGCCACCGGAAATCAGCAAAGCATTAGAAGATACGACCAAGCCGTGGCACGAGGCTGTCAGCCTTGAGGATCGGTTATCGTTGACCTTGGAGGAAATCGTACACATTCGAATCGTACTCACCAAGGCGGAACTTGAAGCGCTACCGGTTGAAGGGCACGTGCGCGGCGACGTGGAAAACCGCAAAGTCTGCTTCCTGTGTTTAAAGACGCGATTCGGTATTCTCGGACCATGGGGTCATAGGTGCGCACTCTGCAAGCGCACCGTTTGCTCAAGATGCAGCTCGAAGATGAACATTCCAATGGAACAGTACTGCAACAAACCGGTAGCATTATTAAGTCCGAGTGTCATTTGCACGCCCGAGGACGATTATCCGCCCACAAAGGCGATGGGCAAAGGCAGTACAAACCCAAGTCCGCAACCGAGTCCGAGCAGTTCGCGTCCAAGCTCATCGTTGGATCGCTTCCGATCCAAGGTATCCGGGGTCGGAAAAGGTGGCACTGCAGATCGGACGAAAGCATCACCACTGCTCGTTTGTCACGACTGCCGCATGATGGTTCTCCAGATCATAAAGTCGGGTCAAGCTAGTCGGAGCGCCATACGCAACAAACATTTACAGAATATGACACTCAATCTGGAGCCAGTTTTCCCTGTAAATTAACATAAGACCTCAATTAGCGAATACTGCATGTAGATGGTAGATCTGTATTACTCAACGTGCACTTGTGTGCAGTGTGATGAATGAGAATGAATGCTGGCATCATTTCGAACCTCCTGATTGGTTGATTGATTGATTAGTTAGTTGTTTATCTGTAATCCGACGATCAGTAGCAGCGTTGTACACAGAAATTCAACACGACTGGTATACTCATCTTACTAACGAAAAAATGACATTAATGGGGCTGTGTTTCAATTATGATTTTAAGTTTGTTTGTCTGTTTAGAGAATACTTTTTACGTAGTGAACCGATGATGATATCAATCTTCTTGTAAAGGCACTAAGAGATCCTTCCACTTCTTCAGCGATTACTTTGCGGATCGACCAACAAATACGTGAATGTGGACTCAGATTATTATACATGTAACAAATTGCACAAGACTTGAATGTCTCAACACACATTTCAAACGAGGAGCGCACTATATGAACAATTTTTAGTAATACGCTAAACTAAGACTGTAAACAGAACATTCTTATTTATATTGTGTAGATAGATAGTTTCGGAAGGAATTAGAATCGACTTTTATGTTACCAGAGAGCAAGAGCGAGAGAGTTAATCCAGAAATGATGAACGTTTGCGCAATTGTATTTAGTCTGCAAGCAAACGTGCTTGCGAGTTTATTTTTATATTAAATATGTTATAACATTTAATTTTACCAGGCCTAAATTACTCTTAGAACGCCACTACAATAACCAAAGAGCGGCATGGAACATGCAGTAAACAATTTATTGCAAATCAATCTTAGGCGAATTGAGCATTGGTTCCCCTAAGTTTATAAACAATTGGTTATACCTAGCGACCAAAGATGATGAACAAAGTATTATTTTCATATACTGAGAGTTTATTTGTTGTTGATCTTTAAATATTTATGAAGTATGTGACACAAACGTTAATGTATTGTATTTATAAGAAATGAATATCAAGCACACGAATTTCTAAAAGTACATAACAGATGTTTAAACTATAATGAAATCAGATAAGTGCGTGTTGATTGTTAAAACATAATGAAGATATATATTAATAGTTGGAGCTGCTATCAAATATTTAATGCACTTCTCGCTGCGCGTTACCTACGTACGAATATGTAAACCAATTTCATTTGCTTGGCATTCATTACCCCGAAGATACTTAAGTATAAGCTAAGCACCCTTGATCTCTTCCAAAACGCGTAATTTAATACTTGTTTTAAGTTCCAGTCATGAGGAATGAAGCATTGAATAAAGATTATTGAACTTCTTTAGTTATTTAAGGATGTTTAGAAATTTTTAGGATTTTTCCAGGAGATGCAACAAAACAGCTGATTTATAGATTTTTCAATTTTTTAGATAGAAATTCTTAACCTGATTCCAGTTGTTACAACAGTTAAATATCTCTGAACTGGCGATTCAGATTACTTCTTTGCGGGTTTTGCTGCAGACTTTGCCTTCTTGGGCTTAGCTTTCTTGTCCTTCAAAATTGCCGCACGACGCTTGGCTTGTAACTTGGCTGACCTAACTACTGCGTGATCAGCAGCAAGGGTGATCTGGAATGATAATCAATTAATTAATGATCCTAATGATAGAAGAGGGATTAAGACTTACACCACGCTTCTTGGCGAGAGCTTCTTCTCTTGCCAAATCACGTTTCCTGGTGGCCAAGATGGATTCCCTCTTGAGGACAGCCGCATATGGGTTCAGTTTCAACATAGCGCGTGTGTTGGTCAAAGGATTGAGACGACGTACGCGACGAACCACCTTCTTTCTGCAATGACATAATAAGAATTAGAAACCATATAGAAAGACGCGATTCATTAACTTACTGTGGTGCACGAAGAACGCTCTTAATTTCGTCAGACTTAAGCAATTTGGATAAGTCAGTGTTTGACATTTTAGGCTGGGGCAAATTGTAACCCTTCTTCTCAGCGGAGGGTTTCTTCCATGTGCCGAACAATTTGTCCAAACGCTCGAAAGCGGATTGAGTCCAGATGACGAAACGACCAACATGACCACCTGGTGCGAGCTTGAGCAAGTTCAACTTGTCAACGCTGATGACATCAATACCAGGGATGTTGCGGAATGCGCGGCGGAGACCTTGGTCCTTGTGATAGACGATCAATGGACCACGACGTTGGATGCGACGCCTATTGCGAAGTTTACCTTTGCCAGCACGGAAACGCTGACTCTTGTAAACCTACAAATACCCCAAGTTAGTTACACTGGCCCCAATAGGTAAGAAGGTGCGATTTACTTTTTGAATATCAGCCCAGACTTTGCAACGACGCAAGAAGCTGACGGCTTGCTTGGTCTTGTTCAATTCTTGCACTTTGTCGGAGACGACGAATGGCAATTCTGGGACTTGCTCAACAATGTGTCCCTTGCTCATGACCAGGGCGGGGACACCGCTGGCTGCAACAGCTGATGCCAAAGCATAACGCCGTTGGTTGACGTTGATACGACGATGCCAGCGGCGCCATGGCTTGGTTGGGGCGAACATACGTCCACCACGGCACATGTTACCGAAAGCACCCTGGCCAGAGCGATGTGTACCACCTCCACGGACACGTGGAATACGGGCGACGGCACGGCCAGTACCCCATGATTCAGCGGATGTTTGATGTCCTAAAAAGATTGACATAATATAATCAACTGTATCTCTGCAACTTCTTCTTGTGTATGAAACCATGAAAATTGTAACTTACCAGCCTTTTCACTGACGCTGTAGGGCTGACGATGATTCATTGACATCTGCTGATGCACAAAGTTGACTACATCTGGTCTGATTGGCGCTTTGAAGACTGCAGGAAGGCCCAACACTTTTTCCTTAACAACTTCAGACTTCTCAGTGTAGATGCTCACCAGTGGGCGAGCCGTTGATAACGACTATAAGAAAAATAACCACTCAATTTAATTCCGAGCCTCCACTATCTTTCTTGTAATTTAATAGTCGCATATGTGACAATTTCACAACCGTGCCATTTAACCATCAAATTGGCCGCATACTACAAGCAATGTTTATAATTGCGTTGCACAACAAACACATGTTTACTAAAGCTAACAATTAACTATCAGCAAGATCCGTAATTAACCATTGCTATATAGAAAGTTTAGATGCATTTTTAAGAGCACTCTCATGTTATTAAGATTTATCCGGCTGGTAAAACACAATGCGGTAAACACGTGGCCCTATGCATAACCAAGCAATATTTTCACTACACGACTAAATAACTAGTGCACAAGTAAAAACAATAATTCTTCACATCCACAACGGCGTTTTGACCATTTAGCAATAATTTATCACTTACCATTTTAATGGTTTACTTATAACTATTCCGCGTTTCACTATAGACACATCAAGCGAACACTACGTCCGCCATGCAAAAGGAAGTGTTGGTCGGCCATCACATCACAAGTTGCTTCGCCTCTTTGGACACCAGAGGGATCCATTTCCACAATTCTTACGCGGAATTTTTAAAATGTTATATTTGCCATAATAAATAATTATTACATGAACAATAATCTTTATAATGAAGTATTATAATAATTAAAACATCTCACGTAGATACATCAATGATATCAGTATCTATAACCATGATTCATCCCCCCAATATGGTCAGGTAGAATGATCGACTAAAATGACTTTTTCTAATGAAGATGCGCCCGCTGAGAATAACCTTCAACCACAAATAAATCCGAAGTAATTAAATATTGCTTAATGCAACTTTAATAATGACAGATTCAACGTATTTTCTCAACCACAGGAAGTTACCAAAAAGCGAGCAAGTATATTAATAGGACAATAATTCATAGGAGTTTCAAAGCATATATAGTGTACAATTGTTTTATTTCTTATACAGTTTATTTCAATTCTCTTCTATCCCAAACAAACAACTTTGCATCAATTGACTACCTCAGTTGAAACACCTGTAAAGAATATGCTTATTAGAGAAATGAAATATACATAAACTTAATGTAAATTAACATGAACAATCAGATGTCAACACTAATCATGGTATTCATAACCCAATGCTCTGAATAAATGAGTTTCATCATACAAGTCAATTAAATTCATGTAACTGGTCATGTAACACCTACATTTTCATCTTCCCATATTCAGATTCCCTGGATAGATCTTGAACCTGGATGAATGGTACTGATTCCTAAAATTAATAACTAGATATTAGAAAAGCATATGCAAAATTTACATATATTATTGCAGTAGAGTAATTATTCAGTTTAGGTCTATTATAAGCATGAGCAAATCAGCAACACGGACCAAATATCATCAGAATGTAATGATATTGAATAAATAAGCTACTTGCCATACCTTTTTATCCATGCAGGCCCACAACATGTCCACCAGGCCATTGAAAGCAATCTTGTTCTGTAACAAAGAAACATTACACTTAAGTTGTGCATAAAGATAACTACAAATTATGGCTCTACATGTAATTTCAGAATTGGATAAATGATATAATCATGAACAAATCATAAACACGGACCAAAGTTGTCATCATAATGCTGGACAATAGCCAATAAATCTAATAGAAAAGCTTACCAATTAATAGTTCCCAACATGTGGCTATGATTTTATCATCTTTCAATCACAAAGTCTTTCTGCATGATGAATGTGCAAAACAACATTCTACCTCGAGTGTGGTTTGTTCGTTTGTTAACCAGCATCTGAAAGAACTATAAAATTAGAATAAGTACTAATAAAAGAGCTGAAGGTTGAAAATAATTTGATTCAAATGCATGCTTCCAATTGTTTTAAACCTCTTCATATTTATTACACAATTTAAAGTTCTTCTCAATTGAATTAATACTACATTCGAAAGTCATTCTAAACAAGAAGTTACTTACAATGAATAGGAAATATTTTGTTGAACACGTCCGACTAGCTAAGAGGCCCACGTGGAAATGAAAGAAGGAAGCATGCACTTTGAATGGTTGACGCCATATTTCCGTAAGTAATTTATCAATACCACCATTAGGGGGCACTGTAGAACTAAAAGCGCGCATTTTTTTGAACTGGCGGCATTATTGATCAAACTATTATTTTAATTTCATTCCGTGATATTCAGACTTGCATCCAAAATGTTCATCCCCGAGATCATTTCTATTAATACAATAAAAGTTTGTTTAAGTCAAAGCGAAGTAATTAATAGAAATTTTCATAAAGTTTACTTTGATAATAATAACAGTTATTTGATAACGTTGAAAAAATTATGTCTTAACGCTATCATTGACAATTGGAAAGGTAAAACTAAATTTTAGTTTAATTGATATTCAAATTATTTGTATTTACATTCTAGACAATCCAATAATCAATCAATGTTCAATTGATGAAGATGCTCGATATATTTTGGACAAAATACCTACAGATTTACCATTCAAACTCGCAGTTGAAGAGATCCATGATGAATTATATTGGCGAAGAGCTTTTCGAACTCGATGGCCTGGTAAAATGACACCTGAACGTCCTGTGAATATTGATCATGATATTCCGAATCAATTCAAAAGGCGTGGTCGAAAATCGAATGAGATTGTTAAATTAAATACTTGGAAGGCTTTCTATGTTGAACGACATCTTCAAGAATTAATTGAACAGCTGAAACCAGAGGATTATGATCCATCTGAAGTATGTGCTGCATACATTTTAATCATTATTTAAGCTATGACTTAAACTTGTTGTAGATTAAGCAGTTGATTGAATTGGTGAAAGATTATGTGATTCGATTAAAAATTAATCAATTGCAAGTACCAACAGATGGTGATCATGATCGTGTACCGTTGAATGCAATTTTACCAGCATTGGATAAGTTGAAACAGCTGAGTATTTGTTTTAAGCAAACTTATGTTGGGGATAATTTCAATTGGAGTGTTCTTCAAACTACACAAAAAGACATTCAAAATTTAGCATTGGGATTGAATTTTTGTGATCTTAATGTCTTGAGGTAAGATGATGATTTGAGGTAATGAATCTTAAAATAGGCCAGAAGGTACCACTGGCAGCAGTTCAGAGCGGCAGTGAGGGGCAGTAGGGCAATTGCAATTGATAAATAATAATAAATAAATAATTACAAGATACGCTAAGTAAAGATTAACGAAAGTCCTTAGTAATATTGAGCGCTGAGTCGTATTTACTTCTCAAAAGGACGCGGTAGGACAAAAAAGTTTGGGAATCACTGATTTAACAGGTTGTTGGTTAAGTTTTGCTGGTGAAAAATCGAAATAATTTTCTAATATTTTTCTAGTGCTTTGTAAATATTTTTATTCATAATATTTTATCACTATCGTTTTATATAACTCCTAGTCACGATAATTCGAAAATGGTTTATCATAATTTAAAATTTCAAAAAGATCTTTTTAGTATATGAGTTAATTTTATCGTTGGACAACGTATTTATCAAAATTCACATTTAGAAACAAATAGTGAAGATTTGAAAATAAAATTTCAGATTTCATTGCTTTCTTCTCAAAGTTTATTTGTTTAAACAAATATTTTCCAAGAAAAATCAAAATAATTCCTTTAAACTTTGAATTGATCTCATTAAAAATGACATAAAATTTGGTATTGCTTGCATCCATAGTTTTTCAGTAATCTTGACCGTTGAGATAATCGCGTTTAAACTTCCCATTTTTGCGCAAGTTGAATGCAAATTTTACGCTAAAAACAAAAATAATTTCTGTTTTATTACATTGTCATTTATGAAATTTGTTCATTGTATTCTTGACTAATTATTCTAACAGAATAAGTATTATATATTTTTTAAAATTTTTTCGACAATTGCACGCGTATATAACCTCATTTAATTTGTTCCAGAATAATAAATACAGATATCACATGCGATAAAGCTAAATTACTAGCATTTAGTTTAGTGCGTAATGAGAATCTGAAAATTCTGGACTTTTCTCATTGTAAAATCGCCTTCAATGGTACTCTAGCAATCTGTAGACTTTTACGCGACTTGCCCAGCTTGGAAGAACTGAATTTAATGAATAATTTCCTTGGTGAGCACTTCTTTGTCTTGAGCCAATTCCCAAGGATGACGTTTAATTAATATTTAAATCTTATTCCAGATGCACAAGCAGTGGAAATTCTTGCTTACACATTATGCAATCCGAACGTAAACTTAAGTCACTTGGATTTAAGCTTGAATAATTTCGGGTCAGGTGGCTCTGAGTATTTGTCTGCCATGATTTGCACAAACAACACTTTGAAAACTTTGATCTTATCTGCATGTGGATTAAGAGATACGAATGCAAAGTTAATTGTTCAGTCGCTAAAGGCAAACAAGACTATAGAGGTTTTAGACTTGAGTAATAATAAGTTCAGTGAGGTAAGCAAAAATGACCATTATGATAAGCATTCATAGTGATCACAAAATGGCGATTCATTTACAGGAAGTGGGTGAATTATTTCTTGAATTATTTTATTCGTCCAATCAAACCATGAAAAAAATCGATCTTCGAATGTGTTTAATACCAAACGAGATTTGTTTAGAGATTGGACAATATCTATACGAACGAAGTAATATACTTAAGTATACTCAAAAAGAGAAAAGAGAGTTACTTAAGTGTAGGGATGAAGTCATTGAAGAGTTAAGTCATGATCGGAAATTACTTACAAAGTTTGAAGATGAGAATAGGTTAGAAATGGAATTGGAAAATGTTTTTGCGGATTGCGTAGATTTTGACTTAAGTTGTGTAGATTTAAGTGACAATGTTGATCAAGAAAATGAATTCGAAGAATTAGAAGACTTAATGGCTTTATAATAAATTGGTGTGTATATTGAATTTATATATTATTTTTTTACATTTTCTTTTTACAAATTATTTACATTAACACTCGGTATGTGTTATAATAATACTTGATCGAAACGTCGAGTTATTTGAGGTGCAATTCGGCTTGCATTTTGTTAATATTTTGTTAATATCACTTTCGATTTATTCGGGGGGCGCATCTTTTAAAGAGCAATTTACCACCATCCACCTCCGCCTCCGCCGCTGGACCAGCCACCGCCGCCTCCGCTCTTCCAGCCGCCGCCACCACCGCCGGATGGCCAACCGCTGCTAATCTTCCATCCACCGCCGCCGCCTCCTCCGCTTTTCCAGCCACCGCCGCCTCCGTATCCACCGCCACCGCCGCCAGACCATCCACCGCCGCCGCCGCCGCCAGAAGGCACGATGATCTTAATAATTTTGACAGTTTGTCCTCCACCGCCACCTCCAGACCATCCACCTCCACCGCCTCCGGATTTCCAGCCGCCACCACCGCCTCCATATCCACCGCCGCCGCCGCCAGACCAGCCGCCGCTCGATTTCCAGCCACTACCGCCTCCGCCGCCTGACCATCCACCGCCACCGCCTGATTTCCAGCCGCCGCCACCACCTCCGTAGCCACCGCCTCCGCCGCCGGACCAGCCGCTAAATCCGCCGTGCACGGTGGCCACGGCCAATATTAGTACGCAAACGAACACCTAAAAATTTTAAAACAAAATTCGAATTAACACTTTTCGAAACACTTTACACTCGCTGAACTGACGAACCTTCATATTTGTTCACTTCTTGCAGGATAAAAAGTGACTTGATTGAGAGCATCTCCACGCGGCTTTTATACGCTCAAGATGAACCTTGCAATTTCCCTTTCTCTTCGCGCGCACAGCCACACCATTTGCGTACGTTTGACGTCTTCTTCTTCTTCTTCTGCAACGAAGCGCAACGACGATTCACATCCATAATCATCGCATTCGAATTCGAACAAACAACACCACAAAAAAACGGAGACAAATAATTAAACGAATCAACAAATCTTTGTTGCGCTCATTCGCTAAACCGACGCGAATTACGTCGTGCGCTTAAGAAATTCGTCTTCGGCACGTGTTGGATATGCTTAATTAATATAATTTTTAACAATTAAAAGCGATTGTTGCTGGGAATTTTTAAGTAGGCAATTAGTTTAAAAGCAATTTGAAATTGTTGCAAAACTTTTACCGCTCTAAAAATATATTTATAAGTATAACTATGAATTTTTGAAACTTTGTCAGAACGGAGAGAAGTGAAAGGATTATTATTATATCAACAACAAACGGCTGGAACTAACGCAACAATAACGATGCATTTTTATTGGACATGTCTTCAATTTGAATTTTGCTCCATTCGCGCGCGCGCGCGGCACACCACGCGAACCGGCCACTTAGCCAAAGTGACTTTTGCACAACCGTGTAATTATTCGAAATTCTAATTGCGATCTGCGCGTCGATGCACTGGACGTGATCTGTAATTACGCAATGTTTGCTCAATATGTGCGCCTGTCATAAAATAGCACAACGCTTCAAACGATGAAAAATTGCGAATCGACATTCAATTTCATTATTCTCCTGATGAGGTTATGTGTCAATTTCTAGAAAGTTCTAAAAGCTTCTAGAATGTTCTAGAATGTTCTCGAATGTTCTGGAAGCTTCTCGAATATTCTAGAAGATTTTCGTATCTGCTGCAATTTAATTAAATTTTTACGTCTTGTATACGCAATGTGTGAATCATTTAATATGCTTAGCTACTCAAGCGTTAAATTATTTATTATGCGATGTCTTAATGCGAGGCGAAGATGGAATAAAAATTGCAATAAAAATCTATTTAAAAATTCAATTAACATTGGCGGGAAAAATGCTAATGCAATTTGCAACAGCGACTGGATAATTGACGGATTTGTAGATTTTCAATTCAACTTGAAGAGGATTTCTTCAAGGTACATCCTGTTTTAGCATTCATGATCTTAAGGCTACTTAAGATTTGACTTAATTGCTTGTCGTTCAGTATTTGTCTGATAATTCATCATCGCGTTGTTGAGATGCACGGCAGTTATGACTCAAGGAATAAGTGTGAATTAAGGATGGCAAGGCTAGCAATTTGAAGGCAACGAAGAGATTGGCATCATCTAATGTGCAACTTTTACCGAAATTTTACGACTTACATCACATAACCTCACATCACCTTGCCGAAGAGTAGAGAGATGATTACTCTTTGTGATGATTGTCGCAATATTTATGTATAAATAGACAACAAATGGCTAATGTGCGATTATTATTAGATAAATTCCATTTATCACCGGCTGTTTGAGCGCGGCGCGGCGTTGCGCATTGAATTGCAACATCTAATTCGATTTGCAATGCGCGAAACTCACATAAAAATTGCGCGCTTCCCATCATTATGCTCGATGCGTTGCTCGCTTGAAATATGTGTTACCAAAACACACGCCAATTCTCATGTGTGCAAAATGCACATTCTGTAATTGTTAACAGCCACAACAATTGAATTCGAAATAGGAACAACAAATGCGCATAAAGGTTCAACCAACTTGGCAATTAGAAGAACGTCGCATACTCGACAATTAAACGTAATTACAACTTTGTGCACTTCGATTACATTTTCTCTCAAGACACGCAACCAGTGAATCTCAAACTTATTTGACCATTCGCCCTCTGTTGATAAACAAGATCATATTCCGCGCCCTCTAGAAATTGACATTTACCTTAGGTTATCAACGCCCTTTTAGTTTGCTGCGCCACCCAGCAGGGGACGTTAGCATGCACTTTGGCAGTCACTGATGTAAACGATTAAAGATAGGAGGTTAGGTTAAGTTAAATTAAATTGTGCAACTATTTTATAATTTACGATTAGAGGTAGATGAAAGTATTCTAAGAAGTGCAATAATAATTCATCTCATTATGGTCGCTCGCTATTTCCGGCAGTTTTTTATTTCCGTTTTTGTGCGATATGACTTTTTAATGACACCAACTTTTGAAATACTCATCTCTCAAAGATACGCTGATCTTATTGTTGTAGTCGGTATAACATTTTATTGTTGCTATTATGTGTAATCTTCATATCCTTTATGATTATGTATGCTTTATTGTTTTACACATAGGAAGCGGCGCATGCGATGCGCACAAGTTCTTGTTGTTGCTCGCTCATTATTATTCAATTTCTTTTGATGATTTCTTTTCCTGTGCGCGCTGCATAATTAAGCATCACGCAGTTGACACCTCTCGCGGGTAATAAAGTAAAAATAGACAATGAGAAAGCAAAGCGCATCGAATCGATTTGTTGCGTAATTAACGTGAAAGAATTGCAAAAAATATTATTATTTGATCACTAATTATAAATTTTATTGACTATTCAGTAATTGAGATTTTATGCATTGGTGATTGTTGAATGAGCGGTTAATTTCGCATTTATTGAAGATGCGTTTAATGCGAGATTATTTTCAAGAATTTCAAGGTTTAGAAGTCTTCATCATAGATGGACCGATTGATTTATTTATTCACTTTGACTACTGCTTAGGTAAATGAATAAATACATACTTGTTGCATTTTTAGATCCTTCACGATTACGATTACGATTACGCGCAACACATTATAGCACAGCATATTTTTTCTATTTCTAGCACTAATTAGTCCTTAATATTAGACCTTGCATGTGAGATGTTTTTAATGGATTGCTAATACGTGCTTAATGCATTTTTATTTCTTTACAACTTTGTAAGAAGTTAAGTGGTGTGGGATAATTGCACACTAGTTTTTTGTTAAATGAAGTTTGAGACAATATCTTAGGTTTATTGCAAAATAATTTAACAGAATTTGACATTAGCCAATATGTAAGTTATTCTTTAAATAACATTGAGTAAGTCGCAAATTTTTCTTATATATCTAATAACACAAATTAGAAGAAATTGGCAACGAAATGCGATTTCTGCATTTGTTCGGAAACAGAGTATTGTATTTTTTGTACTATAGACTTTTTTTTAGAAAAATGTCAATTTAGGGTGCGTTTTGTGGTGTGATGATGCCACAAGACGTAAATTATCTCGAAATACATCTTGGTCGGAATACTCAGGAAATTACTGATTTGTTTCTTTGTTTAGAAATATTGCTGGTATGAGTTATGTTAACAACAAAGAAAAATTATAATCTGAAAACTCATTTTTATATAAATCGTCTTAGAAATTGAGTCTTTTCATTGGGAAAATACGGTAATTGAAATCGTTTATCTGTATAAGTTTACCTCATTCAACTACGCTGTTCTTTTTTTGAAATTGAGGAAGTAAATAAAATTATTAATTAAAAATTGAATTGAAATCAGAGTAAGATAGTTTATACACATAATTAAGTAAAATAATTTATGTTTGGTAAAACGTTTTTAATTTAACTAAAAGCTATTTAAGATTGGCAGACAAAGTTAGGTGTTTTTATTTGTTCAATCGAACAAATAAATGACATTCCCTAGCGTGACTTGTCTTGTGTTGCAATAAATACTGTTTTTCCCTCATTTATTTGCATAATTTAACAGAAATTTTTGTTTGGTACTGAAATCGAAATGGGAGTTAGCAAAGAAAATTAATCTAAACAAAGAAAAATAGCTCAGAAATTAAAGCTTAAAATTATATGCCCAATGTATTCACATTATTATTATTATTATTTCTGATGCTTCACAACTAATTACTAGATAATTGACCAAACATTTGCACACATTATTAATAACAACTTCTAGATATTCTAATTTGTATTATATTATATTAATTTGCCCCATGAGTGCTCTTACCCCATTCCATTATATCAAATATTTTATGCCCAATACCTTTTAATGCAATTCAAACCAATTCCTTCTAGAATAATTCTGAAATTTTCTAGAATAATATAAAATAATTTAATATGCAAGTTTCTGCATTATAATTTTGTACCCTACGTGATGGAAGACAGCATTTCACTAATTTTAACAGTAATTTTCATATTATTTGTTAATTTTTAACGTGTTTTGCTGGTTAATTAATAATAAATTTTCCTACTTTTACCTCCTTCTCTCTAGAAGAAGGTTAGCTTACCAGATGCTACAATTAAATTTTACGCGTTTTTAAGAGAAACTTATCTAGCAAGTAAACGTGCAATTATACATACTTACTACCTACTTATTGCATATTATTAGCAGCGCTAAAGTTGCAACTGAAACTGCAAAACTAGTTAAAGCATACAAACATCCATTGACCTTTTCTATCCAGGCTCCCAAGAATGAATCGAGTCAAAATTATAAATCATTTAAGTTAAGCGATTTTCTATTAGTATAAAGAATATGTAGGTTTTACTTATTCTCATCGATCATAAATCACACGATTTGAAATATGAAACGAGTTTTTAAAAAAAGTGAATGAATCAATTAATGGATTAAAATCACGAGTAATAAAAAGGTTAATAAATAGTTTAGATCAATATGGAGTTATGAAATGCATGCACGAATAACCGAACAATAATAATTTTAAATTTACTTAATTATGTTGATTACACTCTTGCACAAACGAACGAAGCGTTCGATGTGAATTCCCAAAGAGCGCAGTGACCATCTCTCTTTGTGAGTCAAGGTGCTTCGCAATTACACGTAAAGTATTTTCAACACATATGCTATCCACAATTAATCCGCAGAAATTATAAGCAGAATATTCCATCATTCGACTTTATCTCTCGTGCGCTTTGTGATGCGTTGCGACGTACAGTGAATCTAAACCGTGAAATTCAGTTCAAACGTACATTTCATTCATAACATTCCCGAACATTTTTCGTTTCGATCCAAACATTCTAGAAGGTTAGGTTTAAAATCGAAAAATCCCTAGAATCCCTATTACCATACAATCAATATTCCAGGTGCATCGAATCGATTCATTAAAATTCATTACTATAAGATTTTATGTATTATCTAAAAGAAAACGTTCTAGAACATGTCGTAACCTCAAAATTCCCTAGAATAATACCAAAAATCTAAATTGCGGCTAAATTAATTAGTGTATTGAATGTTTTTTTAATTTATATACTATAGCTAGTCACTTGTGTATTAACCAGAACAAAACTTTCTTAAAATCGTAATCCACTCAAATAAAATCCAAAAAATCAGGTTAAAATGCACAAAAATTCAATTTCAATTGTTAATTATTTAAAAAGTATATAATTTACCAGATCGGATGGGCCCTATTGTCACCTGTTAAATGGTATTAGTTGCTATTCATCAGAATTTAGTTCTAGGACATTTTGAACGAAACATTCAAGAACATTTTCTTTAAAATCGAAATTCCCTAAAATATAACCAAAAATCTAAATTGCAGCTAACATAACTACCGCATTGAATTGATTCTTTCTGAGTTATATAGAGTTTGTCAGCTGCCAAAATAGTATTAGTTGCTATTCAGCTGAATTTAGTTCTAGAACATCTTTAACGAAACATTCTAAAACATTTCGTTTCAAAGTGAAATTCTCTGAAATATCACAAAAAATATCATTTGCAGCTAACTTAACTACCGTATTGAAATGATTCTTTCGGATGATATACAGTAGCTCATTATTTATATTCTAAAAGTAAACGTTCTTAACCGCCAATTTCGCTAAAATGTAACAAACAAAAATGCACCAAATTTTAATTTAAATTGCCAATTATTCAAAAAGTGCACATTTTAGTAAATTTAAAATATATACATTGAATAGGTCTCTTTGTCACAGTTGCTATTTAGCAGGATTTAGTACAACCAAACAAAAAGTTAATTTTATAAACTTTTTTTTATCAAAAACCAATAAATCAATGAATTAATAAATTTCAAATTATTATTGCACTATTACAATCTATGTTAATTGTACTTCAAGGTTATTTAATTAGTTTTATTGCAATGTTATTATAAAAAACTCAAATAATTAGCAAAGTTGATCAAATTAGCAGCTCTTTTGCACGAAATTGCTCAAGTTTGATGCTAAATTACGGCTAAACAAACTATCAAATCGAATTAATTCTTTAATCTTCATATCCGATATTTAATCCTTTATATTTTAGCAAAAATAAGTTTTCAAAAATATGAATTCCCAATTTGTTCCATAAACATTTTGGTCGAACAGTGCTCTGAGCGTGTTGCATTGAATCATTTATTACGAATCAACATAGACGTACAAAACAAAGGCTATCATCTTGAATAAGGTCGATTGCATTACGAATTATAAAAATATTTTAGCTGTGACCTAAAGTTTCCAAATTAAACATAAAATCCTATCGATACTTAAGTCACTCACTCACGACGAAATATATTTTTACCAATAAAATTCACGCATTCAAAATAATTTACTTAATTATTATCTATTTATAACTGCAATAAATAACACGCGCGATAATATTCATTAACGAATGTTAATGAATGTTTAATGAACTTTTCAGATATCTTATTGCATGTGTGGTCTAATTATGGAATAATTGCGCAAACATCTTAATTTATTTCGTATTTTCCAGTGAATTTAAATAAATTCACTTGAAGATATGATTAAACTTCAGTCTGTAATTTCATATCATTGACAACATGTTTTTGCTTGTGCTACTTGCATCCATCGCACTTTCCTTGATTATTCTTAAATTCACTTTCAAGTATTACAAAGTGAAATATGCCTACAGAAAGTATGATTTTCCCGGGCCGAAAGGATTACCTTTCATTGGACAAGCATTAGAATTTCGTGGTTGTAAAGGTAATTTTCTAAAATATTTTCTAATTGTTTATAGCAGAAAGTTGCCCAAATTGGAACATTGTTATCTAACTTCCGATAAACATCTCAGACAAACTTAATGCAATCGTGAGTAAAAAGGCAGAAGATTTATTTGTTTCACTCAGAAATTAATTACAAAATTAATTAATTCCACGTCGGAATATATGACGTTAATTAGTTTAAACTTTAATATTTCCTAGTTTTATTAGTCACAGAGCTTGCTTATTTATAAATAATATTTTGCATGAGATTAAATGACTTTAAATGAGATTTTCACAACTTTCTAGCAAATAGCCTTGAAAACTTTGATCCATTTTGGTCATTTTACCTGATTATTGATATTTTACACACATTTTAGCAATTTCCTAAAGTTCAAATTGAACCCAGATTCACTTTCCCCATTTCACTTTTTTTTATTTAGGATAAATCACTTAAGAGATTAGACCTGAAAACAGTCGTCCAAATTAGGAAACTTTTTGTTATCATTGGTGTTTTCCAGACATTTTACTAGTGTCTAAATGCCTAAATTAGTCCCAAAGGAGAATTTCACTTTTATGTCTTAATTTCACACGATACTAAATGCCTTATGAGATTACTTAAGACATTTCCTCTTCTTTTGAACTAATAGCTCACAAAGGAGTGGTCTTGTACATAAAATAAATACAATCGTGGTTATAAAGAATCATTACGTGTATGCACATGAGAAGATTTACTTGATTTATTCGAAAAATAATTATTTCAACGTCGGTAATTTAATTAAACTTAACATTTCCGATTCTTATTATATAATCGCAAATGATTGTGAAAACTTCAACGTTGGTAAAATTGGACCGGAAGCAGATAGATCTCTAAAATTTATTGTTTTCTTGTTAATTTTGGACAAGAATAAATAACATAAGATTACTTAAGATTACTTTCTAGCCAACAGCCCTAAAACAGTGATTTAAGTTTAGTAACTTTTCTTTATTATTAATATTTCGAAAATACTTTACATGAAACAATCTCAATCTCTAAATTGCATTATTTTTCTAATCAATTTCTAACTAGAATAAATGAATATTACTTAAGACATTCTAACCAATATCTGAGAAAACAGTGGTTTACTTCTCTTCATTATTGATATTTTACAGATATTTTACCAGTGAGTTTGAAATATATGAAACAATATGGATTAAACTTCCGTATTCACATCGCCGGTACGGAAATGTTATTCACTGGTGATCCAAAACTGCTGGAAATCATTCTAACATCTCAAACATTGCTCACGAAATCTCTAGGCGTTGAATACCTAAGAAATTGGATCGGACAAGGCTTGATAACAACCGATAATCCACGATGGAAAGACCACAGGCGAATTATAACACCGACATTTCACTTTAGAATACTGGAAGACTTTATTCCAATCTTCAATAAAAATGCCAACAATTTCATTGACTATTTGCGCAAGTACAAACCGGATGAAGAAATAAATTTCGCTGAAGACGCTCTGCTTTGTACGTTGGATACGATTTGTGGTATGTATTAAATCCAATTCCAGCTCCAAGATTAATAATTAGCTTAACTAATTGAAGAAACGGCGATGGGAACAACAGTCAATGCTCTTAAAGGTGAGCAATCGAATTACATCGAAAGCATAAAATACATGGGAGCAATGACAATGGAGAGAATCTTTTCATATTGGATGCAATATCATACGTTATTCCGCCTGAGCGCAGAGTTTCGAAAAGAACAGAAGATGAAGCATTACGTTGATCAACTCACTGACAAAGTGATACGAACGAGAAGAAATAAGTTCGAGAATTGCCAAGTAAATAACGACTCTTCATCGAGTGAGAATATTTATGGAAAGCAACGATTGGCGTTTTTGGATCACTTGATTGCTTCCTCAATTGCGCATGGCGGCACATTAACCAATGAGCAGATTCGAGAAGAAGTACAAACTTTCATGTTTGCCGTAAGTTGAATTCCATCTGAAAAAAGCACGAGAATTAAGTCATTTAACTCACTATTCTTTCAGGGTCATGATACAGTAGCTTCCTCATTGGCATTCACTTTGTATTTTCTAGCTAAACATCAAGACGTTCAACAGAAAGCGTACGAAGAAGTCATAAACGTTTTAGGAAACAGCAATGAAGTGAAGTATGAGCAATTAGCAGACTTAAAATACATCGAATGCATCATTAAGGAATCTCTACGATTGTGTCCGTCAGTGCCAATGCATTCAAGAGTATTAACTGAAGATGTAACATTTGGTAAACTTACTCATCATCCACCTAACCTATAATCTAACTAAACAAGGTGATATGTTCAAGGTGATAAAATCATTCCTAAAGGGGTGAACATAGTGATATTCCACTTTGGCGCTCATCGTAATGAAAAACTATTTTACAATCCAGAAGAATTCATTCCAGAACGTTTCCTGGAGGAGGATTTTGCCAAGAAGACATTGTACACTTATTTGCCATTTAACGCCGGGCCGCGCAATTGTATCGGACGTAAATACTCAATGTTTGCGCTGAAATGCATGCTCAGTTTGCTTGTGAAACAATTTCGCTTTCATAAGCGTGAAGAATTTCAAATTGAGCCAGTTGCTGAACAAGTGCTCAAGAGTGCCACTGGCGTCATGCTCAGAATCGAGTCAAGAAACTAGGAATTGTTAGTAAAGTAAGTGAGGAACGAAGAACGGCAATCGACCGACTTGCATTGAATGAAATGAAGAATGTCAGAGATCATATAACTTGTTATCCGTTTTCAAACGTGAGTGAAAATTAAACGAAAGTCACGCACAGACCGATTGGCCAAAGTCGATTTTCAACTTGTACTTTGTATGTTCGCAAATTGTACGCTTACAACAGAAGATGAGTAATAATTTCCTTTCATTTTATTCATTGCATTATCGACTAAATATTAAGAAGGAAAGTGCACAACGCTTGTGAAGCTCATACATACATATCGAGTGAAATTTTATTAGACTATAAACTTGCTTGCCTCACTGAACACCACTATCGTTTGACGAACATGATAATAATCTGCTTGATTACAGTTTCTAATTTATTAATTGCTTGTCGTTAATCGATAAGTCTATAATTACATCAACAAAACAACGTATTGCATGGTGATCTAGAAAAATGTGCAGAAATGTCCACGAATAAACTGCTACTGTTTATAATCCGCATCAATCAATTCTTTATACTAATTCCAGCACGCATGATTGTTTATCACAGTGGCCAAATCAAATTGGAACATGCAAACCGAAGAGTGGTTATGATTGTTATCATTCACTTAGTGATTATTTACAAATATAAACGATCATTCAAATCTCTCATACATGGAGCAAATTTCAATGACATTGTGGAACGTTTCTCATATCTCTTCGAAGGTAGTTTTGAACTATGGGCAACTCTTATTTTTGTTAACAATGGGCGCAGTAATTTGAAACTGATGAATCAATTGCTTGGTAAAATGCATGGTCTTGAGATATATACTAAGAGAATTTCACAAATCAAGCCGATTTCAAAACACGCACCACTCATTGTATCAAATATGTTACTTTTGGTGCTTAGATTCTGGGAACTTACTGCAAAGGATTTTAGTTATTCAATATTTTCATCTTATACATCTTGGGATGCTTGCATCAAAGAATCTACCTTATTTTATAACAGTTTCATACGGATAATTGTTATATTAACCATTACTACATGGTTGGACATCCTTAAACAGTATATTCAAGCTGTTAATCAGCATCTGAAAGATCTAAATCGTTTGAGTTTGAAGAGGATGCAAGAAATCCATAGAGTGCTTCATTGTTTCATGGAGACATTGCAAGATACGAATGAGTATTTCAATACTCCTATCTTCATAATATTTTGCCATTTATTCATAGTGGTCATGAGTAATGTGAGCAGTGGAGCACAATATATAATATTTTCCATTTTCACTCTGGATAGTTCATTATCGATTTATTTAATCAGCGCTTCTTTGGAAGTATGTTATCATGGCTGCCTAATTATTTATTCCATTCAAACGTTATTGAAAGAGGTAATAACCTTCTAAGCAACCAATTATATTGACTGTCATAATCCATTTTAGATTCAAAATACTCGATTTATTTTAGGTATGAAATTATCCAGTATAACTCCTCAAGTTAAAATGGAAATTGAAATGTGTCTGCTGTACTTAAAACATAACAATTTTTACTTTTCCACAATGGGTATCAAACTTAATAATTCATTTCTTTTAACATTTATCTTCACGTTATTCACATATGTGCTAACATTTATTCAAGTTAAGAACAAAACATGGACTCAATCAGCATAAATAATTAATTTAATTTCATGTTGAGCAATTAAAAATAAGAAAATATTAATAATTATCGCAAAATATTTCAAAAGTTGTCTACTACTTATCATGCGGATTTAGGCCGGAGTAATATCTTGGCATATTTGATTTTCAGGACGTATCCATCCAAACTTTGATCTAAAGTCGACATAGGCAATAACAAATTGCAATATTTAGGAAATATTATGAAAACATTACTGTTTACAAATAAAAACTAACGAAAAAACGTCATTGCAGCATTGCTTAATTAGATAAGAAAAGTAAATTATTTATCACTTACTAACCAGTTCAATTTGAGTCAGTCAAATCAATCCTGACCCCGAATCCAGAGTTAATAAATATCGCAAAAGCAGTATAAATTCGCCAGTATAGACGAGGATTACTAACGAATAAAACCAAAATAAATAACAATCAATTAATATACAAGTTTTATTATGGCTGCAATAAGTTTTCTCGTTATTGCAGCATTAGTTGTAGGTTTGGTTAGATTAATACAATGGCTATTGGAACGCAGAGATTTCTTAAGGAAATTGAAAACAATTCCAGGACCTGAGCCGAAACTTTGGGTTGGAAATGCACTTGAATTCGATAGTTGCTTAGGTTAGTATCAACATCAGCAACTAATAATCGCATTATTAATAGTGAAATTTTTATTTTTACAGATCACTTACCAAATCTAATGAAGTATGACAAAGAGTATGGAAAAACATTCAAATTACAATTAGGCCCAGACCATTACGTCTTTACATCAGATACAAAATTGATCGAAATTATCACTACATCTACTACGCAACTAAAGAAATCAAAAACATACACGTTCTTGGCTAGATGGATTGGCGATGGCATTGTCACGTCGGATAATCCACGATGGAAAAATCATCGTCGCATTATTACGCCAACATTCCACTTCAATATTCTAAAAGATTTCATCCCCGTTTTCCATAAAAATGCAAACGGTCTTGTTGCGCATTGGAGAAAGATGATTCAAGATGGACCAAAGAGAGAAATTGATGTGTATGATGATGTACATGCTTGTGCACTTGACGTTATTTGTGGTAAGTAACAAATGAATAAAAAAGACTTAATAGTTAATAAAACAAACTTAAATCGAATTAATAACCTATTAGAGACTGCGATGGGCATCGAAATCAACGCGCTCAGCGAGGGAAAGCGTTCCAACTACATGAACAGCGTCAAAGCCATGGGCCAAAACATTATGGAGAGGAGCTTCTCATACTGGAGGCAAATTGATTTGTTTTATAAATTCTCCAAGATCTATAAAGTCGAGAAAGAAATGGTTACTTACATGAAAAACATTAGTTACGAACTAATCAAACGAAAGCACAAAGAGCGCGCCATGAAAGTCGACGAACAAAACGTCGAAGATGACGACGATCATGATATTTATTCCTCTAAGAAACGAAAGGTTTTCCTCGACCATTTAATGGACACGGTCAAGGAAAACGGCAGTAAAATGAGCGATGTAGATTTGGCTGATGAAGTTGGAACATTGATTATAGCTGTAAGTAAAACAATCTCTATCAAGATATAAACAAAACTATATATAAACAATTCAGGGTCATGACACTACCGCCTCAGGAATTGCATTTGCTCTGTACTACTTAGCAATGTATCCAGAAATTCAAAACAAAGTCTATGACGAACTTATGGCAGTGCTTGGCGACGAAGAAGAACTCACCTATGATCATCTGGCTCAATTGAAGTACATGGAAATGGTAATCAAAGAAACTCTGCGCTTAAGTCCATCTGTCCCAATGTATTCTCGTAAGCTCATCGAGGATTTGCACTTTGGTACGTCTTAAACACTAATAGTGAACCATTTATCCTATGTGCTAACGAAATACAACATTTAGGTGATAAGATTCTACCAAAAGGAGTAAATCTTTCAATTTTGGCTATCTCAACGCATCGCGATGAGAAAATATATCCAAATCCGGAAGAATTCATTCCAGAACGTTTCACAAAAGAAGAAATAAGTAAGCGTGGTCCCTTCGACTATGTGCCATTCAGCGCTGGCCCGCGTAATTGTCTCGGGCAGAAATTCGCCATGCTCGAATTAAAGATCATCCTCGGAGCTCTGGTAAAAGATTTTAAATTCTCTAAGCCGTCCGGATTTGATGTCATTTTCGTCGGCGAAGGTGTACTTAAAAGCCGAAATGGTCTTAATCTCCTCATTGAGGAAAGGAACAACAATTAGAAAATATCTAGAACATAACAAAGCATTAAATTAATTTGCAAATGCAATCAGATATCGCACTTACATAGCTTGATCATAAATAATCAAGTTTCGTTATTCCGCATTCATGGTGCATTCGAGTGCATTTATCAGTGATATTGTTTATGCTTTACTGTTATTACATAAACAGTGTTTCATAAACAGCCTACTTCTATCGACAGTAATAAAATAAACATTAAACATTTGTTACTCCTAAACAATTAATTCTTGTGAACTTTGATTTTTGCATTACATCCATACATGGACGATTCGCTCTTGCGTTTTTCATTTATTAGTTGACAATTAGTACGTCATCAAGCTCAAGGCTATCAACGTCGGAATCGATCTCTACCGGAGGTTTATAATTATACATCATATCATCTCCAATTTCAGCCTTAATGTCTTCAGCTTTTATGCAAATATTGAATTTATTGTTGCAAATATCTTGCGATTTAGCAGCGCATTGCATAGGCTCATTTTCGTCATCGATTAAATTAATGTAGTCATCAATGCGTCCTTCTGACACCGATTTAGGCTTAGCGATTGCATGAGATTTTTCAGTACTTAAGTCTTTACACTGTGTGAATATATCTTCGAATGGCCCCTCAACGTAAGGGGTACGCCGAAATCGCATGATTAATACGTCTGGAGCAACATTTGTTCTGTGTGCTTCCTTAAATTCAAACATCGCTTGTGATGAATATCTATATTTGATATACGCATAGTGCACATGTAAGTCATCCGGTGTATAAACAATATCAATATCCATAGAGGTCGGGAACATTCTATGAATCGTATGTTTATCCAAACCAGGAAGGAGCGGTTGCACGTATAAAGTGCACGGATCGATTTCCTCAAGCTTTCCAGGCGATTTAATATAATCGGGAATCTCCAATTCGAGCATACCCGAACCAAAGGGGGTTTTGTTAATAACTTTCGCAAACTCATCTAGATCCGTACCGGGCTACAAATGAATATATTGAAAAAAGAAAAGAGATACGTTTTGCATGATGTACCTTGAGTTTAATAGCACAATATCTGGCAACTGGTGGTGTAGGAAAATTGACATTCTCAATTGCGCTGTGAAATCCAGCAACAACGGAAGAATTCAGTTGAGGATCGGGAAATCGTATAATGAATGTGTGGGAAAACTTATAAGCAATCTCTGTTGGGCAGCTTTTGCTTCTTGAATTGTAAAACCACATTCAGGCACTTGAGATTTTGATGATTTGGAATGTGATCTGCGTGATTCTTGCTTACGCGCATGACGCGAACACTGAATTTCCGAATGTTCTCTTGAATATCTGCTTGATCTATGCTCATAACTGGTATCATGATGTCTACCAGAATGGTGCTGATGAGCATATTCCAGTCTTGGATCATTATATCTAGTATTGGAAGAGTACTCTAATCGTTGCTGACGGGGTTGCAGGCGCGGATCGATTGGTCTATTATAATTAGCATCCTTAGGTTGCTGATTCAATACCAAACTAGCACAATTAACCTTATCAACAAAGCCATTACTTTGAACAGGTGCCATTTGGGTATTTGAATAAGACACTAAAATCTAGGTTCGATAACTAATAAATAATAATGTAAATTGTACTTACCACTTAAGGGCTGTTTGCTACTATTGTGCATGATCAACCTTTCACTACTTACATATACCCACTTATCGGCACTTATTACTACTCGTAAGGTTTCAATAATAACAAAAGTCATGTGTTGTCCTGACTATATAGGTTAAGCAGCGCCGCTCTTATTCTGTGAAAGCTTCACTTCGTGTTGCTTCGCCCCTAAAAATTAGTAAAAATAATATATTTCATAACCTTACTTCTGCCTTGTATGTAGTGATTCACTTACAAGTTGTTGTGGATTGTTTATTACATATTTGCTGCGTGTTAAGCGGCAATAGTATTCTAGTTAAGTAAAATCATTCATTCCAGTTGAAGCCACTGTTCGTTTTGAACAGGACAGTAATTTTTCTAAATATGTCTCGTTCCGCTTCGAGAGTCGACACCAAGAAAGTTGTAAGTTTGTTTTGTACAGTTATTTGTTAAACTTGCTTATATGGTATTTAAAGAATTCAGAGCTTGTAACTCTGACTTACGGTGCCCTGGTGGCCCAGATGGTCAAAGACATTGATAATATTGATGATGTCAATAAACACTTGGAGCGCATTGGCTACAACATGGGCATCAGGTTAGTTGAAGACTTTCTTTCAAAGACCCATGTTGGCAGATGTCTGGACCTTAAAGACACTGCAGACAAAGTACAAACTGCATTTAGAATGTACTTGGGTGTTCAGCCTAATGTAGCCAATTGGAGTCCAGCTGGTGATGAATTTTCATTCATCATTGATTCCAATCCCTTGACTGAATTAGTTGAACTACCTGACGAGTTAATTCCTCTAAAGTACTGTAATATTATTTGTGGGGCACTCAGGGGTGCTCTTGAGATGGTCCACTTGGATATTCAAAGCTGGATAGTCCAGGTATAACATAAATTAATAACAATAAATTCCCCAATAAAATGCTTGTTGCAGGATCAATTAAAAGGTGATGCAAATACAGAAATTAGAGTAAAATTCATTAGGAGATTAGAGGATGCCATTCCTGCAGGAGAAGATTAACATGTACATATCATAACAACTTTAATTTCCATAAACATAAGTTTAAGTTCTAAACTTTACTGCATTTTCAATGAATTTGGCTAATGCAAGAATCATGGGCTCACTTAAGTTACGCCCCATTATTTGCAAACTGATTGGGAGCCCATTCTTACATAATTTAATGGGTAGAGAAACTGCTGGTATTCCTAAAAAGAGAATACAAATTATACTTTATATTTAAAGTTATAAATATATATAGATTGAATCAAAACACTCACCCGCCATATTAGCTGGTTGTGTACAATAATCCTGCATAGCACATTGATCTCTATTAGTCTTCTTGATAAAATCTTCATATTTTGGAGCAGTTGATAGAGTTGTTGGCGTTAAAAGTACTTGAACATCTTCCCAAACATTGTAAAAGTCATTGGAAATTAATCGTCGAACTTTCAGTGCTTGATTAAAATACTTTTCATAGTTTTTCCTTAACATGAAGTAATTTCCTGCTAGTATTCTATTCCGTACTACTTCATTGAACCCTAAGCGGCGAGTTGTCGCGTATAATTGTTCAGTAGAGCTATCTTCATCAGCTCTGAAGCCAAATTCAATACCATCATATCTTGCCATATTGCTGGCAACTTCACATTGATTCAGAATTGAATAGCAAACTATGCTAAACTCTGTATGCGGCAGAGAGACTTGCTTAACAATAGCTCCGCTTGATTGAAGCAAGTTGGCTATTTCATTCCAAGTTTCAAGAACTTCACTATCTAAATGTTCACAGGCATATTCCACTGGAATGCCCACTTTGAGGTCTTTGATTGACAGTTTATCAGCTGTTGGTAAAACTATTTTCCGATAGCGGTTATTTAAAGATGTTGAATCATTAACGTCATGGCCAGCAATTGTGTTTAACATTATTACTGCATCATCTACATCACGCGTTAATATTCCAGGAACATCCATTGAGTTGACTAGAGGTATTAGGCCATATCTTGACACTAAGCCATAAGTAGGCTTAAGTCCAACAATGCCACAATAAGAAGCGGGATTTCTTGTGGAACCGCCAGTATCAGAACCTAAAGCACTTTATAAAATAATAGCAATACTTTTATTTCAAAAAAATTCGAAATTTACCCAAAACATGTTCCACTTGCAACTGCAACAGCACTTCCACCACTGCTTCCTCCTGCAATATGGAATTTATCTCCATCATCTGAACTCCAAATATTTTTTGTGCAGCCAAATATAGAATCAACTGTGCCTGATCCCATGGCAAATTCATCCAAGTTTGTTTTCCCAACCAGAATGGCTCCAGCCTCTTGTAGCTTCTTGTAAACAGTAGCACTGTAAGTGGGGTAAAAATTGCTTAACATTTTTGAAGCACATGTTGTCCTGATATTAGCAGTACAAAAGTTATCCTTGATTGCAATTGGTATGCCTGCCAATTCATGATTATCCTGTGATTTTTCATACAGGTCTTCTATTATTTTAACTTCATTTAAAGCATTTTCAGTAGTTACTGTGATATAAGCATTTAAACTTTTTGTTTTCTCAATTTGGTCAAAACAAGCATTTAATAATTCAGTTGGAGTGAATGCTTTATTATGAAGCAGTTTCCTCACCTAAAAATATAGAAATATTATTTCTGTGCCAGATGATATTGCTTGTACTTGCATTTCTGATATTTGTTTTTAATACTTTATCCATTTTTGACCACACAGAAACATTCAATCCATAGAGTAATAGTGTTAATTCATTGAAAATATCTGAAGTAGATTCAAATAAATTCTCTCCAATGAAAAATCCACATAACCTATAAACATTTAAGCCATTTAAGGCGATAGTATTAATCCAATCATATTTGTGGATGGCCATTCACTCGAAGCAACTCGAAGTTAACTGGTGAAGTATAAACATGAAGGTGTTCGTGTATCATCGTACCTAAGTTCACGTTTGACGTTTTTCAATCAATAACAAGTGGTAACCAATGACAATCCTGTTTAATAACGGTTAGCAATTGTTAATATTAGCATAGAGCGTATGTACTGCAGATATCCCTCATAAAACGCAGAAATTGGTTTCGCTGCATAGGAAAACCTGTTGTACGAATGCTATCATGAATCTTACTGCGGGAAAAATGTGTTATATGAAGGACATGCAATCGCGATCTACGAGGGATTACTGTTTTTTACAGTAAACGTAATTAACTGGTGATTATATATCATAACCGGTAATTATGAGTAATCACCATTAAACTTCGTAAATATGAAACAAATTAACCGGTTTGATTGGGCCACTAAAATAAAATGCTGTTTTTTTAAGTAATCGCTACTCAGAAATATTTTCATTCGATACGAAATACAATATTTTACAATGTAAAAGTCAAAAATCGTTATATTCTTCTTCTATTTTAATATCTTCAATAGTGTCATTTGGAAAAGAAGATGTCTCCAAGCCAAATTTTGCGGACGCCCCAAACATTGCTTCAAACGGAGAACACTTGATGTGCTCATGATATGCTCTATTTTTCATAAGTTGTATAAAACGTAATCCTTTTGACCATTTATTGGTGTTATTACTATCCGACCAAGAACAGAGCAAATTTTCAATATCTTGGTTTGTCTGATCAACTAAAGCTTGAGTCTGGCTGTGCCTAGGTTTTCCATGTACAATTTCCAACTCCGGCCACATCGCTCGACACTTTTGTACGATTTTGTTGCTAAATTCACGGTTATTGTCACTTTGCAGGACACTGCGGGGCCCAAATATCGTGAAAATATCAATTAAGTGATATGCAACCTCTTCTGCACATTTACTTTTTAAGGCACGCAACTGTACGAACTTCGTCAAGTCGTCTTGATAGATAAGTATGAAGTTAAATTCTTTATCTGGTTGCATATTAATTATGTCTACCTGGCATACAGAGTTCATCTCTTCAAATACCACTGGCTTAGCAACAGGTCCTCTTCTAGTTTTTTTTCGGCAAGTTTCACAAAAGTTTAAGTAAAGCATGACTTCTTCATTAGTAATATTTTTGTAATTTTTTTGAAGTTCTTTTATCATCCTATTTCTACCACCATGGTTTATTGATAAGTGTACTTCATGAATAATGGTAAAAAGTTCTTCAAAGTACACGTAAAATCTAACACTCGTGCCTTCTTTACTTCCAGGAAAGATAAGCTTATCAATATTGCCTACTTTCATAATATCGTATCGTTTTAGTCTTTGATAATCCTCAGGTTTTCTCCCACTAATTTTATTTTTACTGATTATCACTTTCTTTAACAGTTCATCGTATCTTTGTTTCGTTAGGAAACCACTGTTTGCTTTTTTAGTATTCATAATTTCAACTAATTTCGAATTAAACTGCTCTAGCATACCAGCCATTATTCAATATTTTGTCAAACAGGTAAAACGCCTTGATGCAGTGAAATGCGAACAACTCCTGAAATGACCTGGCTGTCATGCGTTGACAGAAGCCAAGCAATTACGAACTAATTTTCGTGAAATTATGGACTTTAATCATGTTGGTCATTAGGAGGTTGGAATTATCCGCAAATTTATCATAATTACCAAATTTAATGGTGATTATACATAATTACTAGTCATTATATATAATCACTAGTTTAATCATATTTACCACGTCGTATCTATAGTAATGATAATAATAACAATAGAACTAGGGCAGCAAAACAATGACCTAGTAGCTTATGCGCTAGATAAGGAAAGAGTTGAGACATGTCCTTCCGTGGTACAATTTTTAAACTATTATGGATTTCTATTATATTTTGTGCTAAGAATATCGCCCAACGTGCATTCAATGTTGCCTAACATTTCGATTTCCGTTTTGGCAACATATTTATTTGTAAAGTATTAATTTGTTTATAATAATTGCATTTTGAATGAAAAATACTGTAGTCACCTTGTAACTTTACTAATTTTTAAGTGTCGTGTTCCAATAGGTGTATATGTGTTGATAGACTGCATAAACGCCCGATCAATATTTACATCTGTGAACACTAACCTGCGTTAATGTTTCGTGAAATTTACAAAAGATTAACACACATGTTTAGTTGAATAATGATTGATTATCATGAAGATGAAAGTGATTCTCAAGAGGAGTTATGGACGAATCAAAATATTTTTGTTGGTAGCTGTATCCTTTCTCTTTGGCTGCATGATAGCTATCAACTTGTACCCGATCGAACGAACATGTAAGCTTGATGATGTTGATAGAGAATATAACATAATGAATAATGAGAAGCTAAAAAATCCAGATTTGATCATACTTATTTTATCCGCACCTAGTAATCTGGAACGACGTAAGACGATACGTGAAACGTGGTTGCAGTTGAAACCTGATCAACCACACATTAGAGAGGAGAATGCCAAATTTAAATGTAAACATTACTTTGCTATTGGTAATATTGGTCTATCATCAGATGATTTAGTGGCACTGAATGTAGAACAGGCAGAGCACAATGATATGTTATTATTACCCATTTATGATAGCTACAACAATCTTACATTCAAAGTGCTCAAATCCTTCAGTTGGCTAAGTGACCAAGTTGATTATGGTTTAGGCTTTAAATACTTATTAAAGTGTGATGATGATAGCTTTGTGCACATTGGTAGCTTGGCACATGAATTATTAAATTTTGAACTTTTATATGAGGTATCACAGTTCAACTATGATACTGCAATCTATGATAATGATTACATGCAAGTTAATATACAAATCAATAAGGATTTACTTCAGAGCAACAATAAGATTGGCATTTATTGGGGTTACTTTCATGGAGCAGCTCAGATAAAGCAGAAGGGTAAATGGAAGGAACATAATTGGATACTGTGCGATCATTACATTCCATATGCTCTTGGTGGTGGCTACATTCTTTCAAGAAACTTGGTCCAATTTATCGCTTCAAATGAAGATCATCTTAGGTAAACTGCTTTTCATTCAGATCTAATAAAACTTCTAACAATTGAATCTGTTACAGACTTTACAATTCCGAAGACGTCAGTGTTGGCGCATGGCTAGCGACAAAGAATCAAATTCTGCGAATACATGACATACGCTTTGATACGGAATGGAAAAGTCGAGGATGCCAAAATCACTATTTAATCACGCATCCCATGAGTACGAAAGAGATGAAACGCTTATACAGCAATATAATTGATCGTGGCGAATTTTGTGATATCGAAAAGACTCAGCGCACCTCGTACATGTATGACTGGCTCACTCTCCCAAGCAAATGCTGCAGCAAGAATAAAAAGGAACTCTAGTCAATACTTGCCTTTTTCCCCGCCCAATATTTATAAGATATTAATTAATATATAAGTGCTTTTCTAACTTCCATTTAATGCTTACTCATGTACACCGTTTGATGAACATATAACGAATTTAACTTTGACTTATCTCACTAATATCCCAATCCGACTCAGAACCTGGATTCTTCTGTCCTTTCTTACTCGAGATTTGTTCAACGTTTGATTTTTCCTTCTTTAGGTACTCTGATAATTTATCGTTGACCGCTCCAGCAGTAGCAGACTTTGCCTCCGAGTCGCTGTCCAAATCGAAAAGAACTTTCTTCTTACCTACCGCAGCAGTTTGTACCATTACCGGCTTATTCAACTGTTTAACAGGAATGGGAGGTTTCGTGGGCGATGAATGGTTTGATGATGAGGGTGACTCCTCAGTCATAGGTCGTATATTATTGTCAACAGTAACTTTGTGATGTTTAGGTGATTGATATGGTGAATTCGACGATAAACTAGAATGAGGTGGTGTAGGCATGGAACTACCTAATAATTCTTCTTCTTTATCAAACTTTTCAATGCGCGTTGTTGGTTTTCGCTTCATTTTCGCCATAGTTTGATGGACTTCTTCATCAACAGTTTTAATAATTTGATTTCTTATTTTATCAAAGTCCTTGATGTTCTAGAATCATATTATTAATCATCATTACATTAACCACTAAATTATGTTGTTTACTTTTCTTGCAAGTGCTGCTTGATGTTCCACAATTTCCATTGCTTTTTTATACGATTGCTCAGGAAGGCCTCTCCAATGAGGTGAAACCCCGATTTCTCTCAATTTTTGATTGACCGACTCTTCAACATGTCGCTTCAAACGTTTCTTCATGTCGTGCAAGCTTTTTTCAGAATCCTGCAAACTCAATTCGTCGATCACATCTGTATTGACTTCCGATTTACTCGAAGAAGGTCCCAATTCGGGTTTCTCTTCTTTCAACATAACAACTTTTGCCGGCTGAAGCGTAGGAGCAGTAAACGGAGATTTTAATCTTGCAGACAAAGTTCTATCCAAACGCTGCTTGAAACTGAAATAAAAGTTATTATTATTAATCAGCCATCTTTGAATTTAGCGCACCTTTCTGTCGGTTTAATGTTGATTGGCTGATCATCGTCACTCTCTTCCTTATTCACGGCTTGCTTGATTAATTCGCTTTCATCTTCGCTTGATTCAGACGTGGAAATACTTGTCAAAATTGGTTGTTTCTTTGAATAAACCATAATCGTCTTCTTGGGTGATAACTTCAATGGAACTACAGGTTTATTTATAATCGGCGCGTAATTGACGGGTAAACTCAATTTCCGCGGTTTCGGTTGAGGGGGTGAATCATGCATAATCGCTGAAACTGCACAAGTACCTATTGAATTTTGCCGTATAAAGCCAAAATCTTTGGGTTTTATTTCAACAAGCGCAGAGGTTTCTAATTTATCGATACTTTTCGACTTTACCAGTGGACTACTTAAACATGCATCAGATGATTTCCCCGAGCGAACCAAGTTTGATTCCCACGCATTTAACTTTTCCCAAAATGCGTCCATTTGCGCCTCCATTTTATTCAAACTTCCCGACAATTTCAAATCCAAGATCTGCTCTAAAGTTTCCCTTTGTATCTCAACTTCTCTGGAAAGTTTTTCTTCAATTGACTTGATCGAAACAGGCGCTGTTTCTACTCCAGACGTACGATCACTTTCGTCATTTAGCACAGAACTTTTACGAGGAGATTGTGGAGGACTCATTGAAGTACCCTCATTAACAAATACAGGCGCTGCAGATTCAGTCTGAGTAGATGATTCTGTTGGTTTCGAAATATCATCAGTTTGATCAACAGCCACATCTCTCATTACACGAATCACCGGAGAGGGCGGTGGCTGAGGATCATTAATTAACTTATCATCATGTCGTTCTTTAATTAATTTCTCATAAATATTGCGATAAAAATCCTCCCCTTTCAACGAATTAATTTCAGCCTCAATATGGTTCTTCAACTGTTCAAATTTAAACTGAATTGAATCCTCAAAAACGTTATCATTATTCGGCTCTGCCGTCTCTTTCTCATTCTCATGCTTTTCGCTATTTTCTTTGTCATTCTGAATTAATCGCTCCGTATTGTTTAAACGTTGCTTCAGCTCTTTAATCTCTAATTGCAACTTGTCGGATTCAGCTTGCTTCTGCTCCAAGTTGCCATGACGACGCATTACATGCGCTTCGAGATATTCTTCGGAGTAAAAGGTTTTATAGCACTCGCTACATTTGAATACGTTTGTTGAAAGAGTCGCCTGCAATTCGTGATACTTCTGAAACGCACGTTTATTCTCACGTTTCAGTTCCAATATATATAAACCCATCTCTTCTCGCTCTTCTTTCGCGGCAGCCAACTCGCTTTTTAGAAGCACAACAGTCGAGTCTAAATACTTGAAACAAAATCTCAAGTATTGAATAGACAACTGCGAAAGTTTGAAAAGCTTCACAAAGTTGGGCTCTAAAACTCTGCCTCGTTGTTGATCGAGCCGTAAATTTAACAATGTGGGTATTTGCTTTATAACCGCTGCTATATCACGTTCACGAATGATCCGATCGACATCTATAAGACCTGTTGGTAGTGTTTCTATTAAAGATTGATCACTTAGTAAATTAACATACCTATAACGTCTATCTCTTGATCACTTTTCAAGTCGGGATCATCGAATTGAAACCCAATATCCCATGCCAATCGGGCATAATCATAATGCAAATCTTCACACGCGTTACACATGATTCATGTTTAAATGACTGAATGATTACTAGCACACTTTTAATACTGTGCTACGCTTAAAGCAATTTGTTTGCATTGAGCGTTGTTAATGGCAACAAATGTGAGCTTACAATTCAGCCCAAATCCCAAATTTAAAATGCCATACCATACTATAATGTTGTAAAATCCAATTCAATGAAAGATTGAATACTGACAAATGGGTGACAAGTTGAACCTAGTGTCAATTTTAAGAATAAACTACTGGGCTGGGAAAGACAATATCTACTAATATAACTCAGTAAGTTGGCAATAATAATACATTTTATATTTTTTATTGTCTTGATCAAAGCAGACCAATGTATGCTTACAACCAAGGATTTTCCTCACATCTAATTTTTATAAATAATTCAGTCCTTCAAGGATTTACTGCCAAAGTGTTGTTTCCATTCAATGTCAGGGGAATCATTGCAGAAATGAATTTATCCTGTAAAGACACACAGAGAATTAGTCAAGTATAAACCATGTGATTTTCACAATAGATGCTTGTTAAGAATAAAATGTAGAGCAATCTTAGACTGTTTATGTCATGGAATGTACATAACAGGTGGATTCGCACTTCATATAATATATCCCCTAAGTAAGTTCACACTGATATGTAGACTCAGGTAAATTCACTCAAGGGAAAGTTACAGGAAATCATATCATAATTGATATTCAACTTACTTGAAATACGTGTTTACTTAGATCTCGCACGCATCTTCCTGCGCTTACGCTTTAGCCTTCGCATACGCTTCTTACGCCACTGTAATCAGAACATAATTCAATTAGACCACTATGAACAGATGCACGTTTTCTTTAGTAACACGTTCTGGTTTCACCATTTTAGGTTAAGAGAACTGCGCACAACAATACACAACTAAAACACCAAAAATGATTTTAATAAATACCAGAGGAATTAAATATTACCTTCGCTCTCATCTTCGAGCAGTTAAATGAAGTCTAGCGAAAGGATGATTCCCTCAACTAGAGGATTCTTCAAATAACAGCAGATTTTGTGCACGTCCGTACAACACGAAGATGGGAATGAGAAAGATCGTTGTTTTGACGGAAATATGTTAGCTTGCCAGTGTCAAAGCAGTGTTGCCAACAATCACGTCAGATAACAGTAAATAGCTACTAATTTTGTCCGTTCTAGTTCCAGCGGCGCTTCTGGAAAAAAGTTTTAAATATTTTTAAATTTCCAAAGTAATTATTACGTTAACTACATGAATATTATTTATATTCTTAAAGGTAGTATCAAAATAGATCTGTAGTGGGCTAATATTATTATCAGTTTGCGGAAACTTTTAGCAATCAATAAATTAGAGATACGCTGACATGGCACATTTGATAATTATTTAATTAAATACGTATTAGTTAAAATATAATTGATTTATTTATAATATATATATTTTCATATATAATAATATATCTTCTATACTCTTCAAATCATCTCTTGCACACCGCAATGCAGTAATGCAAAGCCGCGCACATTCTTCACATATAATTTCATATAATTATTTATACTTTTCCATTTTGTTATATATTCAAGTGTCTAAAGTAATTGATTAGATTTGTTTTGTTTAAAATAATCCAATATGTTAGGGATTAATTACATACACAATTGTAACAGTTTTATCCACGAACAATCTCCTTATCGAATTTCATTTAATGTACACTCGTATATGTTATATGCAATTACACTAGTTAGGACATAGTTCCAGTTCCAGCCAATAGTTAGATATTACCTATAATTATGAATATTTTTCCTAAATACAAAAATGAATTCTTGATTCCACGTGTGCTTATGTTATATAACCGTCTCGTTTTCTCTGAATGAAGAGGGTGGTGTATATGTGTTTTTCTCTTTTTGATTCATTCTTTTTGTGTGGATGAAATGCGCATATGTGATGGATGTGAATGTACACATTTATACTCTCTAACAATAATAAATTCTTCATTTATAGTTTCAATCTTATAAAGATGTGTATATATAAATTTACATTTATACATAAATAGTTTCGTTTAAGAGTTTGCGCTCACTTTCTGTTTGTTAGTTAATGTTATATACGGATTATAATAGTAACGGGTAAAATGCTACGGCAATTGGAAAAATATTAAAAATGCACATTTAAATAAAGGGCACAATAAGAAGACCAAGAAGAAGTAGAAGAAGAGGGTCACTAGCTGAAAACCTCAGTTAATAATATTCCTATAATATTGCACAAATACCATTCATTATGGAATATATGCAACAATTAAAGATGCATCCATTTTCATATCCACATTAAACGTATGCGTAGGCCGATTGCAATAATAATTACATTAACAACACGCCCGGAGAATGAATGTGAGTGCGCTTAACAGTTAATAATTGCCTTAATTCCTTCATGATCCGCATAATTTCTTTACTCTCGCTACCATCACGTCGTTCTGATTCGCTGTGTCGCGATTGTTGGCTTCTTGTTTACTTTGACATAACTATTCTCCCTAAGTTATTGTTCTCTTGATTATAAAACACTTCACCTAGCAAATATATATAAAAAATATGTATGAATGTACTCTATAAATATACAGTTGACTGGAATAACAATCAATGCACAAACACAACAAGTTTTGTGATCGACAATTCAAAATAAAATATTTCTCTCGCCTTCCTCTACCTAATCACAATCCATTCAACACGTCCAACGCTCGCGCGCGTTTCCGTCAATTCCTGTCCATCATTAATTAATTCACCTCGCTTGCAATTCTTTACACTGAATAAACATTTTACCTACTTAAATCGTTTTACTAGCACCAGGCTCTCTCGAGTACGGAAAAAACACGTATAAAAATACCAAAACTTTGATGCTTTGGTCCTCTATCATAATATATATAATCTGTTCGTATTGTATTTATATATAATATATTCATATATAATATATATTTAATATTTAATAAAAATTAAAGATAAAATTTAAGCCCTGTACTATAATACTTAAGAATCTGCACGAACGCATGCATGTGTTCCTTAATTAATCTCAATTTGCTATATTGCAATATATAATTTTTTAATTTAGTTAGGTTGCTTGTTTTAGTTTAGTCATTTGCAATGAACTGGAATGCCATCATTATTTATCGTCAACAGTCGCCGAATGCAGCGCAAAATTAATCAGACGGGCGACTATATTCAAAATATAATATAAGTTGTATGTATAATCGAAGTAAACAAAATAACATCTCCGCATTTGATTAGGACTCATCATTCATTTTTACCATCATATCTTTTTATGATTTGTTAAAGCAGGTACGACTATTCTCTTTCTGGTTATACCAATATATAGTTGTAATCATTATGATTAATAATTAACTCTGAGCATATTCAAAAATAACAGAAATATCCAACACGTCCCTCTCTTCTATGCAAATATATACCAATCGTTTCGTTCGGGCCTCCTATTCCCGAAACTCGTCACGCGTGGCTTAGCCGGCCATGTTTGTAAGCATTGACAAATTGTTAAACATTGAGACGCCGATGAGAGTGCCTAGAACTAGAGCAATGATAAAGACGAGCAGCGTAAGAATGATAAAGTCGTCGGTTTCCTTCAGCCACGTGTGCCAGGCGCGCAGGCTGCGCATCAAGCCCTTGGACTTGTTTCGATGGGTCGGTGTGGTCGTGTGCGTTACCGCTCGTTGCGAGATTGTCGTTTCGATCGCCGTCGTCGAAAACTTGGTGAATGCGGAAACAGGGCCAGGAAGGTCACCTGACGTCGTCTTGCGAATGGGACAAACGCGGACGCTGTATTCAACCCCAGCGTCAAGTCTATCCAGCGTGCATTTAGTATCTGCGCCCTTGTATACCTGAAATTTACATAATTTCGATTAAATTAGATTACAACTAATTAGTAAGAGACATATCCTTTATTAGAAATGCCGGGATACCTCTTTGTATTGTTGATCCTTGAGCCTAGATAATTGAACGCAGTATTCGATAGGGTCGGAAGTAGCGTTTTTCGATGGTAACCATTCAAGGGCGCAACTTTTCTGATCAACCTCCACGACTTTCGGCGGCTTGACTGCGGTAGGTGGCGCAATATTGGTGGCAAACTCATAATCGCAAGAATAATCCCCCTCGCCGGCATCATTACTGGCGCATATCCTAAAGCGGTAGTGGGTCGATTCCACCAACTTGTTAACTTTGCATGTAAACGCTGTGCCTTTAAAGACCACTTGATAGTCGTGCAAGCGCGAGTTCTCCATCACAATGGTGTATTGTGTGTACTCGGCATTCTTGCCTTCGCCCCATTTCAGTTTCAAGTAGTTGTGACCAACGCCGATGCATTCAATCCGCGGCGGTGCTGGCGGAAGTTTGGTGGTGGCGATACGCACGGACGAGGTATTCGCACCTGCGCCGACCGAATTGACCGCGCGCATTTTAAGCTTGTACGTCGTTTCCGGTTGTAATCCATCAACGATATGCTCGTGCACGGGACCGTCGGTGGTTATCACTTGGTCGGCGAGCTCAATCACATAATGACTAATCGGCATGCCGTTGCTGGCCGGCTCCTGCCACACGAGCGTAATGGACGTGGGTGTACTCGTGTGGCGCACGTGTTGAATTTGACTGGGTGGCGCAGCCGGCGTAATGGTAGCGCAAGGCGGTGAGCATGTTCCGTAGCCGGCGCTATTCGCGGCTGCCACGCAGAAATAGTACGTCGTAAACGGCGTCAAGTGCTTGACGTCGAACGACGTCACCTCGCCTTGATAAACGGGTCCAAAATGCTCGGTCATATCACTGCTCATTTCCAAGCGGTATTCGGTGATGGCGGCGCCGTTGGTCGCGGGCGGTTGCCATTCGACAAGGATATGCGTTGGTGACTTGCACGTGGCAATCGGTGCGGTACACGCATCCGGCGGTGCCGCCCCGCTGCAAATCTCTGCCGGCTCGGACCATTCACCGGCGCCCACTCGATTGAGCGCACGCACATGAAAGATGTACGTGCAGCCCGGCTGTAGATTGCCAACGACCGCTTCGACCTCCTTGCTTTTATAGACTAGGCTGCGACTATTATCCGGCGACGTCATCTCCACTTCATACTCGAGAATCGGCGCACCTCCATTATAGTCCGGCTCGAGGATGCAAAGCGCCAAGCTGGTGGCTTTCGCTTTGCCCAGCAGCCGCACCGCCGGACACTGTCCCGGGCAGACAGCGTCCGTTGTCACCGTGCACGGTTCCGATGGCGGACTGAGTCCGCCGATGCTTTCGCAATAGACGCGCAACTGGTACGTCGTACCCGGTGTCATCTTATCACAGAGCGCCTCCGTTTCGACGCCAGCATACATTGGGCTGTAATCGCTACCCGAATTGACTTCCAAGATGTACTTTGATATCTCAGCACCACCCGTATCGCTCGGCGGCTCCCACTTGAGCCGAAACGAGCGCGCGTGTATCTTGCCCTTAACGACGGGCTTCGACGGCTTCTGCGGCCTGTCCGGCAGCGTTTGGAATGTTACTTCTTCGGACCAATCCGACCGTCCGCCTTCGTTCTTTGCTCGTAATCTACAGCAAAAAACAAACAATTAGTAAACACGCTGAACAACTATTGTTCCGGAAGTGGCAACATACTTGAATTTATAATTGGTATAACGCTGCAAATTCACACAAACGTATTCGGTTTCTGGTCCGTTGAATACCGGCTGATAACCGTACTCATTGTGCGGATTGTTCATCTCCAACGAGAACTCGTCGTCGGTTGCGCGCCGCTCCCAGGATAAGTGCAGCATTCGAATATCAAACTTTTCAAGTTTCGGTGGCGCCGGTTGTGGCGGCGCCATTTCCGACGTCTTATAGATAATCACGTCGCTGTATTGACTACGGCCAATTTCGTTCACCGCCGATAGACGGAATGCGTAACGAGTGGCCGGCGTTAATTTTTGCAGAGAGTGCTGATTGCCCTTTGTCTTGTGTAATTCCACAAATGCGCCTCCTTTGCCCTCGTCGTATTCGAGAATGTACTGCTGGATGGAGGAGCCGTTCGAATTAGTTGCATTCCAACGCAATTGCAACGAGTTCTTCGTGCGCTGAATCAACTTGGGCGGCTGAGGTGGGTCCGGCTCGCATGGTGGCGTCGTAAACTTGAGCGGATCGGATGCAGAGCCCTGCAGTTCCTCAAGATGAACTTGCAGACACACCGAGTACTCAAGTCCGGGCCGCAGATCTTGAATGCGGCACGATAATGAAGCGCCGCTATAAATTGACTTGTATTTCATCTCTTTGCTCTTGTCGCTCAGCAGCACCTCGTAGCGTAATTCGTTTTCAGGTATGTCCAGCTCATGGCTATCGTTGCTGGACGCTTCAGAAAGTCGTAGTGGTGCTGCCCATTGCAGCAAGGCACTCCGTGAAGTCAATTCAGACACCTGTCAACAAATAAATCAACATATTTAACCATCAATACCCTTAAACTTACGCAAAAACCTTACCTTGGGTGCCTGGACGGACGATAAAATATCAGTGATAATATGCGCTGAATCGTCCTCATCCTGCAAGCTGCTACTCTCCTCACCATCTTCGGACGTACCCACACTATTCATGCCCTTATCTTTCACACGCTTGATACCATTGACCAACTCCTTGCGACCATTCAGACTATCCACGTTCTTCTGCTGCTTATCGAGATGCTTCTTCTTCAGCTTAATGTACTGCCGCTGCGAGCGTTCATCCTTGCAGTAGCTCGGCGGCGGCGAGTGTCCTGGCGGATGCGGTGGCACCGGATGCATTCCCGGTGGAATGTTCGAATGGAAATGCGGATGGTGCGATGCGTATGTTTGCGGAATGCCGTAGTGGAACGGCTGCGGGGGATGATTGGTGCCGTTCGGTGGACCAGCTCCCTGCAAAACACAACAAGCGACCATATGTTAATCAACAATGACTAGCCAATCATAAACATTGAATACCGCAGAAGTTGAAGGACCTGCGGTTTGCACATGCTTATACGTTATAGTTATCGTCGTTTGCGATGGCGGTGATTTCGCCTTTTTCGCATCACGTTTCTTTTCGTCCGAACTCATTTTACACGCGGGAACAGAGTGACTTTAAGACAAGACTTGATAACACCACAACATATGTTTGGACAAATGGATCGCGACAGCGTAAAATATCGAATGCTAGTGACTTGCTGGCAGCGCGAAACACACTGACGTGTTACCGTGCGCACTGATAAAACGCAGCCGTACGTTGCTGGTTGACATCACGAGCGAGCGCACGCTGATAAAACAATGCGCGCGCCAAACTTCGGTATTTTGCAAATTCGTAATGAGAAATGATAGATTATTTTCATAATACATTCGATAATGATACACTATATGCACAGTTAGCTGCACGACAATCGCGACTATAAATATTGCAATTTGTTTGCGTTTGCAAACAATACAATGCGTACCAAAGAATAATTCACAATGATACACATTCATTACGTTGCAATTAATCATCAAAATTCAAAAGTTATTAATCTTAAAACCCCTCAAATTCCCCGGAATGTTTTCGGTGGTGGTTCATCCGTGGCATGAAATTCATTTAAACAATTGCCACACTTTAATGACGTGTGCATGCACGTATTATTATTATTATTGTTGTTAAACACAACCTGCGATAATGTGGTAATTGTTTACAATGTCAAATTATCACATTTAACACACGCATATCTCGAATCGAACCGGAATCTACAGGACAACCTGTTGAGCAGCGTGCGACGTGTGTGAGTGAGTCAGTCAGTCGGTTGTTCAGAAATAATGTTTCGCGCATAATACCTATGTGTACATTAATATGAATTTCCCAAAGTCACCACAACATCGTTTCAAAGCCAATGTCAATGCCATTCACATTAAATTAATTCAGCTAATAATCTATAAATAACGTTAAAAATACCACATTCCACGTAAAACCTTCAGCGATTATTCTCTTTCACGCATCAAACAAAAGATGTGCGACGTCAATTTTTCTTTGAAAACTATTACATAAAATTGATCTCTCCCGTAATTTTGGGAAGACACAAATTTAACAAATTTGTTTATGCTTTCAAAGCTCCGACAAAAAATTGTCACACAGCACCGCACGCAGCCGAGTGAATGTGTGTTGCTCTCGCGTTTCGAGTACAGGATGTAATTTCAGATATACATGTTTTATAATTGTATGTAATTGCGGATGTTGCTATCTGTATGCATACACAAATTTTTGAGCAAACACACACATACAGCCGCGCGGTTAGTTTGTCTCTTCTTCAAATGTCCATTTGTGCAAAATGAATAAAATGTGCATGTGCTAAAATATTTTCATACAATATTATTATAATGCGGTGCGCACAGATTATTACATTAATAAATAAATGATGCCGGATGGACGTGCGCGTGCGATCGTTAAAAATCATCACATCGTGCGTGCATGCGCGCCAATAATAAATAACGAAAAAAAAACGCTACATAGTAATATGTAAAAATAGAGACATCGAACGACGAGCAAATAAAGCTCGTAGCAGATGCCCCGATGATAAGACTTATTAGTACGTTATGTTACTCGTGTATCATCAATCTCTCGTTTGCTCATCCATGGAAATTGCCACGTTATTTTGTGTTTACAGAAATAATTTTATGTTTTATTTCATTTGCTTCGCTGGGAATTCCCCCCCATTAATAAATAATAATAATATTACATTTAACACGCTCATGCGGGATTAAAGAGCGCGTATTAATTAAATTATATCGCAAACGCGCATGTTGTCTGCACATGAAGAAATATCCGGTCGCGTTGTCAATAGTTTTACGGCATGCGCGCGCGCGCGCTCGCACCACGCTTCCGGCCAAAAATCTTTTTGCTTTATTTGTCACCTCTCATTGATGTAATACATTTTTACTTCCGTCTTACTTCAATTCTATGCACGAGTTCAAATATTTATTGCAGGCTTATCCTTATCGAACTTAAACATATCGTATTGATAAATCTCGTTTTACGACTACGAGACTTGCTGCATTCAAATTGATATTTGCAAATATTTCATAACCAATTCGCCAAAGTGTAATGACACTTGGCTGCATGCAGCACGAGTCACGCTTTGATTAGGTAAATTTGATCGTCCACGACGACGCAGGCTAGCAAATGTTAGTTGGTTCGTTGGTTGGTTTAGTCAGTTAAGTTTCTTGTTTGTTCGGTTTCCGAACATATTGAATTAACAACAAAATGTCACGAGTACTAGTAGTAGTTCTTCTTCTTCTTCTTCTGCTTCGTGTTCTTGCGCTCGCTGCGCATCTATGCTATGCTATGCTATGCTATCTCTCTAGCATGCCAACCAAGTGCGAGTTTGTTTGAGTGTAAATAACCAGAAACACAAGCAGCTTAAGAAGCGATGGAAGAGAAGAGACCAAGACGACGACGGCGACGACGAAGATTCTCGAGAGCGCCAGTTTGTAATGGGAACATTCTTTGCTTAACCAACAGCAGCAGCAGCAAGCAGCCTAGCAATGTATGTATTTGTTGCGTTTGCCTCGACGAGTTGTCTTGACTTGGTCGGCTTCTTGGTTCGTGTGGCTCTCTTGCCTCCAGCGGTAATGCGCGGCTGGTCAATCACCTCGTGCGCGCTCTCGCGACTTTCTCGGTTTGGATATGGTTTGGTTTCGTTTCGATCGCTCGCTCGTGCGGTTTGCGCTCCTCATTCCATTGCTCATTCTTCGTTTTACTCAATTATTATTACTTACTACTCATTCGCTTCGCGTGCATTTCATTTACAACTTCTGCTGCTGCCGCCGTCGTCATCATCATCACCAGCGCCAGTGAACCAAGCCAACATCATAGGGAAGTCTATGCGTTTGACATTTCAAGGAACTTTGTCTCTTTGCTCTATTGAGCATTCTCTTCTCCTCCACTTTGCGGGCACTCGCGCCATTCTCAAACAGGCAAATAAAACTTTTGAGTGACATTTGCCGAGCGCATTTCAGTCACGTATTGCAATATCCGTTCACTGCGCGTACTTCGATTCGCGAGAGCAGCGTGAAAGACTTTTCTTCATTTGCTCGCTTCGGCACAAAAATGAATAAATGCATTCCAACGTGTCGCTTGTTTGCCTTCTTCTTGCGTACTTTTCCTCAACCATTTTTCTTCCATTTCTCGTATTGTAATCGCACGTTTTGCCTGCCAATGATGATGATGCTGCTGCTGCTGCTGATGATGATGAAACTTTCAAATTAGTTCTCAAAGCGAGCGCTCAATACGCGGCCGATCATAATTCCAAGGAAGAATCACCATGAATTAACTCTCTCGACCGAATGCCAGGCAAGCAAACAGGGTGGTGAAGCAAGAGACGCACGATTCGTGAGCTCGCTTGCCAAGAATGCCAAATACCAAATACCATCATCATCATCGTCATCGTCATCGTCCTCGTCGTCGTCGTTATTCTCTTCAACAGACGAGCCTTGTCTTCGGCTTCATCTATATGCAAATTGCACTACTTCAAGAATCCGCCGCGCATCGTCAAGTCAAGCCTTCTTCATGCTTCTTGCGTCTTCTTCTTCTCTTCCAACACACAATAAACACTTGTACGCGATAAAAGTGTCCTTGTTCGTACACGTTATTAATATTATAAATCGCTGCAATGGAATTCCATTTATGTTGTGCGCGCAATTGCAATTACATCACAACGCCGCTGCGCGCTCTCCTCTGGTATGAAACGGCTTAGAATTTCTTAGAAATTTATCATTCAATTAGAATGCAGTACAGTTGTTGGCCTGGCTTTTATAGGCGCGAGCAGCGAGCAGCAGCACGCAACTCATACTATAGCGGGAGTACGCGACGCTCAATAATACAGCAATTGTACTTACTACTGCAGGCGCGCGCGCGAGCTTTGGAAATGCATACATATTTCCAGTATGAGTCAGTCCGTCCAGTCTCTCAAAAGTGAACCACGACACGTTAAATGACAAACGAGTGCATGCATGCCGACGTCAGCGAGTATAAATTAAATCAAGTCAAGTCAACGGAAAAGAACACCAAGAGTCCGCACGACTTAAGACACGTTACGTTACTTTACTTACATAATGCGGTGGATTGTGCGACGTGATGGGCAAAAGACTATGCTGCGGCGATAGAATGACATGCCTTAGGGTGCCACTCTCGTCGACAATTTGTTGAACAATATGTCCGGGCGGCACTTGCACAGGCATTGCAATCGGCGGCGAGGAATTTGTCGATACCATTGGAACAGTTACAGGACCTGCAACAAAGCGATAAACCATTAATCAATGCGGCCGCACATATTATTGTCTTCGACGGCGGCAATTTCCTTCAATTTATGAGCAACAATCACGAAAGAGAGAAAGAGAGAGAACAGCCCGCAAAAAAATGATACCTTGTCCGCAATGATTCATCGAAATGCAATGAGAAATGCGCGACTTGACTCATGTGATTCGTCGTGTCACATTGGCGATGATGATGATGATGATGAAAAAGTCAATGGCTTGGCTTGGCTTGTTTCGTTTAATCACTTAGCCACATTACTTACTTACTGACGTGCTTACTTGCGTTGTGCATTCGCGCAGCTTAAATGTTGACTAAAATGTTTATACGGCGCATGCGAAATGTTAGTCGAACGAAACGAAAAAATGTCAAGCGGGTTTTTCGCTCGAGCTGACATTAGCATATTCCTGACTTGCGTTTAGAGCTTTTGCTTGTACAACCACAGCCAGCCAACCAGCCAACCAGCCAGCCAGCGAATAATGTCAGTCGCGTTAAGTTACATCTTTCTGCTTGTTGCTGTGCTTGCGCTCTTGCATGATGATCATCATGATGTTGATGATGATGATGATATGTGTGTGTTTTGTACACGAACAGCACATATATTAGTTTATTAGCTGCTGCTGCTTGCTGTTGGTGCCAAGAAAAGCAAGTGTGCAAACGAGCAAATGTGCGCTCGCGCGACGCGCGGATTTGTTCCAAAGAGATCATCATCATCATCAGCAGCATTGCTGCCGACTCTTTCTTTGCATGGTCTGCGCAAGAAACATCAGCAGCAGCAGCAACAACTCAACGGTGGAAACAACTCAGCCGCGAGAGAGTAATAAGCTGAAGGTCACCATCCGGCACGGGAGGACAACGGCATCGCCATCAAGGCCGTTCGTACTCCTGCTGTTATTGACGACGCGCAAAGACGCGACAACTTTGCAGGTGATTTTCATCCATCTACTCGCATCGATTACATGCAAACAAATTAATTCCATCGCGCAGCAAAATCATTCATCAACTGAATTAAATTTCAATTAAATTCATAGTTTAAAAATGCGCAATAATAAACTGATTCATTTAATTTAAATCGCAACTATAACAACGCCACAAACACAACATTTATTAATTTCACTTATTAATTACACTCCAATTATTCTTTAATCGAAATTATTCCACCATTGTTCAAACACACATGACCATAAAAAAACTGAAACGATTAATTAAAACAATTTGCACCATTTGCGAAAAATGACCAACTACTACTTACTGTGCAAACAAAAAAGCGACAACCTTGCTGGATTAAAAAGTTCAATTAAAACTCGTCGCTGTATGGCACGCATTGTTTAAATTGCAAATATAAATTAATTCGCGCTGCGTGAAAGAGGAGGAAGCGATAAATTCATAGAATTTGCAAAATTTGACATTGACTTTCAAGGCAATCCAACATATTTCTCATTGTTATTCTTCTCGGCGGGCGAAAAAAAATAAATGCAAATTGCGGTTTGGGATTTTTTGTAATGCTTTTTTGCTGTCGCCCATTCATTCGAAATGTTGTTACATAAATAACCGATTTTCGGTAATTTCATAAACACCAAACTTCCAAGAATTTCAAAAAACCATTACGACAAACCACTCCGAGCCCAGAGAGGGGAAAAACCGCAAACAAACTCTTTAGCGTTTAGCGCTTTAGCAACAAAAACAAAATGGTTTAAAATGGCATCCATAATTGAAATTCGCATTGGCGAAAGTCCGTCTATTCAAATGTAACAGCAAAAATAGTTGGTTGCTTGGCTGGCTGGGTGATGTTTTGTTGATTTCCGCGTTGCAAAGCAAAATGTATGAGAACGCGCATTGCTCGCGCGACTAAAGTAAAAGTGCATAAAGATTATTAAAAGTAAAAGTTCAGCTTCTCTCTTTGCGGTTAGCGTTGTTAGGCAGCGAGTGTGCGCGCACTGTTACCATTATTATTACATTGCATTATATTACCGAATGCGCATTCGAACGAACGAACGAACGAACGAAAGAACAAATTTCAACTCTTGCTTCAGCGAACGAGTCAAACATTTTAATTAAATTCACCCAGGTAGTGTGTACGCGCGAGTCGGTCGTAAATGAATCGAAAGAGAAACTCTCAGCTGCAAATTGCAAAGTGCACCGCATAAAAACCAGGAAACGTCCGGGATTTCCTGTCTTCAACCGGCAGACAAGAGTTGCAAACAATAGAGACGTTAGATAGTAGTATCCACACCACCATGTCGTGATAACAATCGCCTCGTTTCTCACACGTTATAATCACGCGTAATTATGTGCTAGTTTTACAATTATTCGTAAAAGATCTCGTTTTCTACACAATATAAATAGATTTCAATTACAATGAAAAGATCCAGATGATTCCGCAAATGACATCTACTATCCACAGGGGCGGCGGTCAAATTGTACTAGACTAGAGAGAAAGTTTTAAGAATGTTCATAGGATTTTTTTACCATAATCCGCACCATGTACGGTGCACATGTGCGGTGGACGATGGCCGGCCAGCTCGGGCGGTACGCCGGTGGTGGTGAAGTAGGCTGGAGGCGGCGGCGGTGGAGCCGTGCCACCGCCGCAGCCGGCCGTTGTTACGATGGCGGCAGTCTCCGCACCGCCAACTGTCGTCGGCGAGTAATACTCGCCGTGCAGCGCGGACGGATGATGGTGCTGATGGTGTTGGTGGTGCGCGGACGCATGGTACGGATGTATCGGGTACATGTCATTGTCGACGCTCTGGCTCGCCACCATGCTACAGCCACCACGCCGCGCGTTTTTCCGCCGCGACACTTTGCACTTCCGGGGTGCGAGTTTCCGGCACGCACACTCCTCGTATATTTCGCAACAGTTAACGCAGCAGCAGCAGTAGTAGTATCCTCCTCCTCCTCTCTCGCTTCCCTTTTTCAGCCTTCCTTGCGAGTAATAATACTATACGTGGGTGTGTGTCGTGTCGTCTTCCTGGCTGGCGTCTTACAGCAGCTTCAATTTAATGTCGTACCGAAACACTTAATCAAACCACACTCTCACTAGGATATTGCCAGCACTTTGAATGCTTTCAAGTGACTACTACTACATTTAATGGAAAATTATTTTGCCACATCAAACAATTTTAAATTATCCTTCTTCGTCTTCCTTGGTCCCCCTTCAACGTCGCGTCCTTCTTGCGCCGATTGCGTTTTTTGTTCGAGTATTTTCCAGTTAGGTAAACATTACAAATTGGCCCCAATTAATTGACTGCGTATATCCTAAACGTAACACAAGAAATAAAAAGCCAATTACCAAATTGTACGTTAGAATTTGGTAAAAGCTTCAACAAGACAAATTGCTTCCTTTGCGCCGCTTTGAAATAATTTTTTCAATTCGCCCACCACCACAACTCAGCTACTTCTTATTGTTTATAAACTGATAAACAAAGTCTGGCGCCAGAGTCGAGAGAGAAATGCATATATATTTCGATTGAAATAAGTCAGATATCAAGTTTGAATCAAGTGGTAGGCAAATTCCAGTGAGCATTTCTTAGAAGTTGTTTCGCTGCCAACGAACGAACGAACGAGTCGTGTGTTGTTTGTTGTTGCGTTGCTTTGGCTCTGCCGAGCTAGTAACATGTTGCACGAAAATAATAAGTTACGTCTCTGCTTAACTTAAAACTACTTTCAACCGATACTGACGTCAAGAATCAATTGAATATCGCTTGTTGCTTGCCTCAAAATAATTCAACACATTTTGCACGTTTCCTTTTCGAAATATAGCCTAGTTGCTGCGTTGCTTTAGCTTTACTCATTAAGAAACAGATTAATAAATTGTTTATTGTTACAGCCAGCTGATTATCAACTGAAACAACTCTCAATAAAATACCAACCGAATGACAAATCTTTTACGACGTGCATCGCGCATACGAAATGAGGAGAAATTCGCCGACAAATGAATTTTATGAGCGCTAAATGAGCAAAATTAGAAATTTTATTGATGCGCTTAGCGCATTTTGCATTCAAATCTACGAACAAGCCAAGTGAATCAGTCGATTAACTGTAAAAACATCACAAGACACTACTCGACCAGTGCGAGTGTTGTGTGCAGCACACAATCCAGTACAGTACATACCAGTACTGATATTATAATATCTAGCATTATAATTACCATTATAAAATGATGATAATAAAACCAAATGGGAACAACAAACGAAAGAACGAATGCGCGCGCGCGCGCGAGTCTTTTGCGAATAAGCAATACAAGTGTGTAGCGCACACACACAGAGGAGAGAAAATTGAAAATCCATTCGCGTACGCTCCCAACACAATCAACAAATAAAGACCACAAACATTATTCGCATAATTTCTACGCGCCGTTGTTTTGCATGCGTATTTTTGTTCGTTCTTGCCGTGCAACAATATGCTATTCTAATAGCAGCGTGTAGTAACAGTTAGTTTGTTACTTACTTAGTTACTTACTACCAGTTGATGTAGCAAGTAATAATAATGTGGTCATTAGCTTAAAAATTTGAACAATGTTACTTGCAACAGTACACCAACCAATCATCGTTAGAATTGTTGAAATAATTATGGCGAGTGACACACTTTTAATGAAACGTAATGGAATACTCGTTAATAAAAATTTGTTTTTAGTTTTGTTTTTATAGCAACGGAATTGAAAACATTTTTTCTAACATATCAGGCGTCTATTTTATAGTTGATATTTACTTGCCATGGTTTTTCACTCACACCGACCGAAAATATGATCTAAAAGCGTTCATTTCTTCAGTTTAGTGTAATGTGCTTTGACGAGGCCTAATTCATAATTACCAAATGAATTATCAACATTTACAGCTCAATTGCTATATGGTAAATCCCCAATGGCCATCACTTCTGGTTAGTAGAGTGACCCAGTCTCACCTTCACGATTTTTAAATTTCAAAATAAAATATCTCAAAAGTGCTTCCCTCGTATTATTCACGCTTTTCTCCCTTGCAACCAACCAAACATTTACAATAGACTCTTCGCTTCTAACGCCAATTTGAAATTCCATGACAACTCCGAATAATGACTTTTTTGCCATATAAATGCCAAAATAAAATAAAACCTTTCCTTAATCACCTCGTTAATAATCATGTTCGCATAACGACAAAAAAAAGTTTTAACGTTTAGCAGTTTAATCGTAAAATAACTTTTCAAATAAAATTCCGGCGTTTAAATATAATGTCTTTTCAAATTGCCATTTTCAACACACACGCGTGCGCTCGTTCGTTCATTCATTCATTAGGTAAATAAAAGATACATAAACTTGTAAACTTTTTGCGCCTACTTTGCTTCTTCAGCTTGTTGCTCATAAATACGTCTTGTACGTCTTCTTGAGTTACCAAGCAAGCAAGCCAGCAACCAGTTGCTTGCTGCTCCTGCTGCTTACTTCTTGCACGCCTGGCGTTCAATTACAGTTAGACTTTTTTCATTCGCGTCGCATTGCTATTTGCGCAAAAACAAGAGAGCTAAAAACAACAGCAATGCAACCAGGAGCGAGCCTCAACAGCCGGCAGCAGACGTATTATGTGACTTGCTCTGCTCCATTGTGCGCACACTTCATTCATTCATTACACCACCAGCAGTAGCAGCAGCGGCGCATTACATTTCTCATTAAATTACGCACAATACAAGAGAAGAGACGAGATGTATGATGAATGCATGCATGTACATAGCGTTATTAAATTCACGTTGCGCTTGATTTCCAGTTATGCAATGTCTGTCGCATTGCCTCCACACGCACGCACCACATTTTCGTCTCGTTCGTCAGCCCGCCATATGAATGAATCGAGTTATCATCATCGTGCCAGATAGGAAATTTGTGTTCATCCCACGTGCGCCAAATACGACCTTTTTTTTCCATCCATTCGTTGTTACACATAGTCAGCGCATGATTTATACATGTAATAAAGCCCAGGCGTCGTTTTTAAATAGTTTTTTTATCAGTTCACGCAGACAGAGCAAGAGTTAGATCATCACGCAGAGCTTTAAATTAAAGCGTACTTCATCATCACTTATCGGCCAGCTTGAGAGCGCTCGGGCGCGCGCGCATTATCGTTGCGGTTTATCAGTCCGTTTCGACCTGAATTCCGCGTGCTATTTATATGTGTGTTTCCTGATTCGATTGTCAATGCTTCTCTCATAATGTTGGAATTTAAAAATAGACATTGTTTAGCCGGCAGCAATGTTGTAATATCATAATAATCATGCCAACAATTAGGCTTTCAATAATGACATGATACACCACAAATTATTAACCGGAAATTCTTATCAATCTCATTTTGCAATCAGAACTTTGCCTAATTATTGTTCATCTCATTTTATTCATTTAGGAAATAATTAAATAATTACTGGAAGTATCATCATTAACCCTATATTGATTTTAAAAAGTGATACTCAAAATAAGCGTGGTCGCTTTCTGATGAGCGCTACAGTAGTCCAAGGGGGCGGCGATGATTTGAATGGACTTTGGGGGGACGATAAATAATTGCAAAAACAAATAAAGTAAAATTAATTTAACCACTTAAGTAACGTTGAGTAACTTTTATTCGTTAACTATCTAGCTAAAATCACCATCGGCCGGCAACAAGTGGGTGACGCCTGAACGCAATGTTTGCTGTCACCCGAAAATGTATCCCATGCCAATCAACACGAAATGGAAGAATAATATATTTTTATGAAGGTGGGCGCCAGATTTTATAACCATTATTTTCTTGGAATGAAAAAATCTTCATAATTTAAAAATTGCCAGCAATTTTCATAAAATATGACTTCTCACAATATTTTTCCCTAGACCCAGAATCGACTGCAATTTAATAAACAAAAGCAACGCAAGTTTTTACACCGCAGCGCACATAAAAAAATTCATTACGCTATCATCGCATTTTCCCATATAGTTAATTCGCTTTCGAAAAAAAATTGGAATTTCATTGAGCAATTTAATTCAACTCGCTTTTTCAGTCGCGTTCCCTTCGTGCGCACGCACGTAATAAGCAAGCCAAACCGAAGCCAGGCGCAGGCACCGGCATAGGCAAGTGTGCATGCATAAAACACAATAAAATTACAAACTCACAACGAATTTCATTTGATTATGTGAGTTTTCCACCGGCCCGCGGTGAGTAAAGTGGAGTGAGCTGAGCTCAGCTCCACTCATTCTGTGTGTGAATGAAATTAAAATTTCGTAACGCGCGCGCGTCGCGCATACGGCTCAACTCTAATTTCTTCTCATTATCCTTTCGCGTGTGTGTGTGTGTGTGTGTGTGAATTTCACCTGCGAATCGCGAATGCAATTCACACTGTGATACAAATCACACAAGACCCCAAAGCACGATTCGATTCGCCAACAAGTTTATAAACAAAACGGCAACGAGATTAAAATTACATAACACACTCACTCACAGCATAACTGTTAAACAAGACGGGACTACACGGAATTAATGCGCAGTTTTAATATTTCCAACACAATTTTTCACCGCCGGCCATAAACAAATTATGTAGTACTCGATCGTACTTTACGCGCGCGGCGCGATGACGTGTGCCAACAACAAATTATACTAGCACTATAATTCATCGCAGCATCAACAACAATAACAAGTAAATAATTGAGTCTAACGCCAAGACGAGATGAATGCGTATAAACAGCCAAGAGATGAAAAGATCCTCCATACACACAGCATCAGCATCAGCATGAGCAGCATCATCGTCCCTCGTCACCGCCACGTTGTTGCAGTCTTATTTAACAAGCAGAATTAAATTATATTAGGAATCTACTGCATGCTCTCTATAGTTTCCTAGCTAGCTAGGCAACAGCACACAACACAACACAACCCAACATCATAGAGAATTATGTTTCGCGTTGTTTCTAAAACGAAAATCAGAACCAAGAGCGAACACAACAGCCATTTCTATTCATAAAGGAAAATTCCACTCGCATGGATACCGACGAAGCGAAGATAAACTTTAAACGAATTATCGAACGTCTTGTGCGTGGATTAATTAAACTTTGGAAATTCATTACAGACATTCAATCTGCTTCGCCTTCTCTCCTTCTTCTTATGCCTCGTCTTCGCATTGCTCAATGCACAAAAATGTGAAAGTAATATAATTAATAGCAATAACAACCCATCAGTTTCTTCTTTCGCTCTCCTCTTCGTCCGACTTCCGCGTAGGAAATTCCTTAGATGATAATTTTTACGGCTTCTTACATCACTTCATTAACATTGTGAACGTTCATCATTCGTGTTTTTTTCCATTCATGAATTCGTGCGGTGAATTGATTGTGCAAATCAGGTGGCATTTGCAATATGCGACCGACCGGAAATGTAATCAAAACCGTTATCGTCTTTTAATTAATTCCTCTCATTAAATCATGTAGTGCAAATCATAATAGCCTCGCTACTGTAATTAAATTCGCGAGCAACACATATTAATCGGCGAAATCTCGTAAAATTCGTTATCAACGCGTAACACAAGCTAAATACTACTTTAGATTTCAATCACAACAATAATTAATAATTCGTATAGTTTTGACGCTTTATGGAGAACGAATTAAAAGTGTAATTTAAAAAGTAATAAACTAATTATTTCTGAACAAAATATTTCATTTTCGACGTTATATCCATACTCCTTCTCAGATATTTCAATCTATTGAAAACTAAATGTTAAACGAAAAAATAAATCATATGGAGTAAAACTTGTTGTAATTAAAAGATCACACAATTCAAAATTTTCACAATTTTCTTGCATCTATCGATAGAAGAATAATTGATTTTTATTGAATTAGAATCGGGCTTCTAATCGTAATAGTTTAGCAATAATTTAACGTCAATGTTAATTAATTCATGGATTCCGTTTTTATATGGACTTTTTATTTTGAAAGTGGAGTAATGCCATTTAAGAAAAAAATGAAACATCACGTAATTCATGCTTGATTTAATATAAATTTTTAATGTTTAACTAATCCGTATCTAATTTCTTCGAAATTTCCATATTTTATGCAAATTAAAATTGGTCGATAAATGAAACAGAAATGATATCAGATATATTTACTTTTAATTTTCTCGAAAAACAGAAAATACAAATAATGTACCCCATATTGAACAGAGAAAGAATTCATTTTCACATATAGCAAGAAAAAATCACAAAGAATAAGTTTACGTGATATAATTTGAAATAAGAATTCCGGTTTTTGCCAAAGCAAATTTCAATTTCGATTTGCTATTATGTATTTATATCTTAAATTAAATGTCAAGTTAAAGATATTAAGATCCCCGTAATCAAGTCTGAATTCTTTCGAACCGAGACAGTTAAAATTTCGACTTTATTAGAACCTTGCTTGTCCTAATCAAAAGGTCGTTGAAATTTCGACTACTTTATAAACACATCTATCAATCATTAACAGGGAATTTCCCTTAATAACCAAACTAACTCTGCAATAGCAAAACATGTTTTCCCCGTGATAAACTCTCCACGATAATAACAACAAGCTTTTTTAAACTATCTCGCTCGCTTGGCGATATGCAGAACGAAACGTGATTGTGATTATGCGATTATGAATGAATGAAATAACAATAATTAGTCATACGAATGCTATGTATGCATGTACACACGTCTGTGTGCTTGAATAATGCAAAGTCCGTGGCATGCGGTGCGCAGGATGTCTCTTCGATCAAGGATCAAGCCAACTGTAATAAATATTTTCCGAGCGCAACATGACATGTACGCATGCATGCTTGCATACGCGTGTGTGTCGAGTGCATTTAATTTACAACCGATCCGTGCATAAATAATAAGTTTGTTCGCGATCAACAAACGTGTTGGTTAACAGTAGCAAATCCCCATAATAATAATAATCATCATTATAATAATGCGATAACAAATGTGTTACATCTATTCAAAGAATTCGACACGTCGAGAAAAATACGCGTCTTATCAGCTCATGTGTAATGGTATCGATGAGTCAATAATTATTATTAAACTACACACTATTTGACTTCAACTTTAATTCGAGCATATTAATTAATTGTTTAGTGGCGCAATCAAAGTACGCTTGCTCTAGATTTGCTGCGTGTAATGAGTGAATTTGTTTTGCGCCGGACAAATTAAATTAATGAATGAAATATTTATTATTAGTTGCTGCTGCTGCTGCTGCTACTGATAATCATGTTTGTGAATTTATGTTATTATGATTATCTACTTGTAAGTATGTTAAGTACTTACTTCTTCGATTACTTAATATTTAGTTTGTTAATTATTCAATGATAAATTATTTCTAGAAATTTTTAAAATGATATCTCGAATAGTAATTCTGAAACTTATTTGACCTACCCCTTTTCCGTCTTAAATTAATTCTTATTTGGCGCATCCTACGTTAAGTAAAGAATTCACCGCCCCCAAATATACTTCACCACCTCAGCGAGGCCATCACCGCCTCCTTGCGAAACACTGATTGATAACTTAACGAAATTTCCAAAAATAAAACATAACTATCTAAAGCGATTTAAATCAGGTACGTTTCACTACCTGTCAACTTATATTTACAGCTACACTTTACATCGTGAAATTGCTTGATTCTTTTCAGTCTTTATAAACAAAACGTAATGTAATTTCTAGTCAAGTAAAATTATTCAAACGCCTAAATCTAATTTCCAGCAATTTTTTTATTCAACTTTCAATTTCATCATCACAAAAGAAGCAAGCACACAGCAGTCGGGCAAGCGAGCAGACAGTCAGACAGACATTAGCATTTATTTTCGTTTATTGTATTCGCACCAGAGAGCAAAAATACAAGAATTGGCGGAAATGTCGAAAATCCACTTAATTCAATTCTATTCAAATTTCACGCGCATGTCTCGTCCCTGCGCGCCGCCACCTCCTCCTCCTCCTCCTCTCGACCATTTCAATTGCTGTATTGCTACAGCAATTTTGCATTAGGTACGTGTTTATTGATCGTGCAAATTGTTGTTTACTTTCGCAGCAGTGGCGAGCAGCAGACAGAAATAAAAGAGTTTGCTCGAAATGAACGTACGCGCGCGAACCAACGAGCGAATGAATATATATCTCTGTATGTTTGCACTGTTTATACGCAGGGGTGACCCAGAAAAAATGCTAATTTCGAAGCGAACGAGTGATGATCATCGTTCGCCGTGTGTGCGGCTCGCGTTCACGCCGCAGCCGCCACCGCCGCTGGATTATATGAAACATGTGCGAAACTAATCATTAAAAACGGCAGGCGCGCGTTTAGATCATTGACGAATTTAGCACACAAACACACACAATCCGGCCGGCGCAAAGCGTACGCGAACCGAAACGCATCTCTCGCGAAACGCACCAACTCGTTCGTCGTACAAGTCGTTCGCAATTATTGTTATTGAAATGATTTATTACGCCGGAGAAACAGCCGTTCGTTCGTTCGACTCTGCCGGCTTGTCGGGCATGAATATGTTTTTTAATTAGTCTGCAAACAAGCCACAGCAATGCGCAAAATTTGCCAATAAATTTGCACGTGCTTGAAACACACGCTTTATAATTCGCCAAACAAATTTCGCTTCAATTCCAATTTAAATTTAAAATATTCTCTTTAAAATCTAATTAAAAATCTCAATCCCTTCGCTCCTGATTAAATAAATTGCACCATGAATTATTAATTGTGCGCGCGCAAAAATTTAAATTTTCCAAACTCATCACTTCTTCATTGTAATTAATTAATTAATTAGCAAATACAATCTACACGTTGTATATTTATCTATCAGCTAAAATTGCATGGGAAAGTGTTTTTGGATTATACACAAACGTCATTCATGCAATTAACGCAAGCAGCACTCTGGAGCGAGAGAGGTAAATTTGTAAATGCAAAAAAGCAAATGCACGTTACATTCACTTATTCGAGTTGGTTGGTTGGTTTGTTTCGTTTGAATAAAACCAACCGAATAATAATGCATAATATAATGGAAAAGAAGCCCCGAATCTCGAGCACGAACACTATAGCCGGAAGTACGCCGCTTTGGCTCTGCCAACGCTCGACGTTGTCGTCCATTCACATTCACTCTTGTTGCTGGTGTTGTTGTTGTTGTTTATTGCTGCTCCTGTTGCTACAGCAGTAGTAGTAGTCGTAGTAGCAATGTTTTCAACTTTTGATTATGCCCTGTGCTCTTTATTCACTTGCTGTGCATCGAGTACGTACGCACAGCGTTTTTCATGTGGCGCAAATGTGTCATGCGAAATGTGTGGCTCCTTGCTCCACATTCGCAGCTCTTCTCAATAATTTCGCTTTGTACTTTTTGTCACGAACATGCGAGCGCGCGCGCGCTTAAGCTTTTGCGTTTATTTGCGTTAGCCGTCGCTGCGAGCGCACACAAACACGTTATTTTTAGTCAAATAATATTATTAGTTAAACTGTAATTGTGGTCAGTGCGCATTCGCTTTGTACTGCGCGCCTCCGCAAACAATTTACCCGGTTCATGCGCGATTTTTGCTTTCAATTTCTCAACTGGGATTCCCCCGTGCGATCGAGTGAAAAGTGTTTCAAAATGCGCATCATGCAAAACGCGTTTGTCGTTCTTCGCTCTCTCCACAAATAAACAAAATACGCGCGCAAAATAGAAAATCTCCTCATAGCATAATAAATACTTTCCGAATATGCACACAACCTTATATTTTTCCTTCAATTTTCCTCCAAAATTTCTCAATTTTTCCCGCCGTCCATTACTTCAAGTAGATAAGTAAGCTTTATGTCGCAAAGCAAAATAAACAGTTTATTGCCTCGTCGCCTGCCGCCTCCGATGACGTCTTTTAGCTCTGTAGAGTACAAATAGCCGACGACGATGACGGCAAAACGTTTGCAAAACGTACGAACGCGTATTCCCGTCGTATAAAATATATAAAAAAAAATACCGACGGAGAGCGTGTGTGGCACGAGGGGCCCCATGTTCAATTTCAAGGTGCGCATTGCATGCCATTTTGATGATGGCTAACGGTAACTAAATTGACATTGAGCTTCTCTTCGCCAACGACGACGACGATGATGACGACGCTGACGATGGTGGCAAACACACCGAGCAAAGCAAGCAAGCAAACAAACAGCAGCGGAAAAGTATGTCGAATAACTTGATAAATTCCAACAATTCCCATCCCGTCCTGCCACAATCAAATAATACCTACACAACCAACCAACCACTTGTCAACCTGTATAAATTCTTGCAAACATCCACTTATTATCTTGTCATTTACGAAAAAGCGACTTCAGTTCAGAATTAAGACATTTTCCCGTCGCGAAATACACGCATCATGCGAATAGAAAATGCATTTACAATGCGCGATTGTGTTGTTTAAATAACAAACACTCTTCTTAGTATGTAGTGTACGTTCGACTCGCGCACACCGCATTTAGGTTGAACGCACACACACCCGTTACTTTTTATTTGTTTCAAATGCCAATTTCGTTTACGCGATGCAGTTATGCAAATTGCATTTTGTACAAACGTACACATTAGAAAATTGCCATACAAATAATCTAATGCCAATCATTTTCTCCTTCTTCCACGCGATTAGCAATTTATCTACTACATACATTTGTTTGCAGAAACAAAACGGAACCGCAAGTAATAAAAAACAAAACTACCGACTTAAGTAATATCATCGCGCACACTCACACACGCTTAGGCTAACCATCAATTACCGTAATTACTCTATTATTTTTTTTCCTACATCTCGAGATGAAAAACTAATAACACCAACCAAGAGATATGAATAGCTAGCTGAGCCACAACAATAACAAGAAAAAGGATGTCGTCGTCGTCGTCATCGTCTCTTCTTCGAGCACAAGGTAAATAATCTACGTCATTCAATTGTTCAATTGCAAATAGCGGGAAAATCAAAAACTGTGACAGCCTTGCTTTTTCAATGACAGCTCTCCTCGACTCTTCGTTACGCGCGTTTGTTTGTTCGGAAGCGCGAAATTAACAATGCAAAGAAATTACTCAACTTCTTCGTTCTCCGCACGTAATGAGATAATTCACGGAAGTATGGATTTCGCGCTGCTGTTGTTGTTGTTGTTGTTGTTGTAGAATTCACGATTTCAAATTCATTCATTCACTTTCCCAACTTTCGATTCCCAAAAATGCACAAACAACAAACACACTTCTTTTAACCCATTTCCAAGTCGCGTCGCGTCGCATCGCATAGTAAAAAGTGAGTCAGCCGCTAATTATATCTTAAAATACCTGGCGATTTATTTTTAGTGCAAGTAATGCGTGAAAATTTAGCAGACCCTAAACTATTTCATTCCCACTCTCCAAAGTCCTTTTTTTTTCTTGCGCTTCCAAAATAACTAAAATGAACAAGAAAAACCTACTACAACTCAACACACATGTTTCGCGTTTTTTCTCACTTACTAAACGCTACAATTATTCCGCAGCAAAAAAACCGAGTGCCAAAGAAAAGATTTATTACATCATTTAATTTACTTTCCGTTTGTATACGAAAACTACCGAAATTACCAGACACAATCAGCATTCCGACCAAAGTAAAAGTAAGTTAAATCACTTGGATTGTGCAAAATGCAACACACTACTTTATCATCGATTTATCTCGCAAACATTCCACATATAATCATAAAATAGTAGGCCATAATCTTACTCGTGCATTCCTCAAGTTTAATGCATATCAATAACAACAACAACAACTACTACTACTATTACTGCCTTTGATGGTCAAACTAACGTTAGAACGCGTTGTATTCGTGCAACACATCGACTTCAAGAGAAAACGAAAAGCAGAATGAAGAAGAAGAGTCAGAATGTCAAAGAATTTCTCAGCTACGTGCGTGCATAAAACGCATACGCACTGAATTTATTTATTTAGTGTTTGTGTTGCATTGCTTCTTGCTTATGACTTTAACTCGCAGAGTAGTACGTGCACTCACACACACACACACACACACGAGACGCAAAGTCCGTCCATGTTAACGTCCGGCTGACCGGGAATATTATAAAACGAGGCCAACAAAGCAACAGGTTAGCACAAACACACAAACTCATGCGTTGAAAAATGCGCACAAACACAAGAAATGCGCGTCTACCTGCTTCGCCGCGCGTTTGCTGCATTCCAAGAACATTTTCTAAATGAATCACCCAATCCACTCCAAAACAACAAAAAATTATCTCTTCATCGTCGTTATATACAAAATTTTCCGCATAAAACTTCAAAGCCAAATTATTTTCTCGTGCGTCAACTTATAATACCATTATCATTCATTCGAATACTGCATTCACAACGTCAATGACGAAGAAGAAACTCGCTCAACTTTCGAGTGCGCGCAAAGTTGACGATTGAATAATGCGAATAACTTTTGCCAGTCTGCAATGCAAGTCATAAAAATAAAACATATCATCAAGCGCGCGCGAGAGCTGCTTAAAAGCAATAAGAAGAACAGAAAAAAAACTGCAAGTGTAATAAAACCAAAATGTGTTATGCGCTCTTTGCCGAGCAAAGTTAAAGAGCTGCTGATGACATCTGACATTTCGGTTTCACCGAAAGAGAGAGGTCGACTCGTCGAGAGCGCCAGCCAGCGAACCAACTACGTAAGAAGCAAAGCGACAGGACGAGTCGAGTAGAGTAAGTAAGTAATGCAAAGTAAAGTTATGCCAAGATGAGAAGAGTCAACTCAATTCAATTCAAAATGAGATGAATCGACACACGCCAACTGCGCGAGCTAGAGCTGCCTTCGAAAACTTCTTCCTTCTTTCTTATTGATTTTGCAACACTAAACTGAATTTCATCCTTCCACTTTCCAGCATAAATCAGTTAGCCAACTAATTGCGGAAAACATCAATAAATAAACAATTGGCGCGCATCACGAAACGTCGGTGTAGAGTCGATGATTAAGCAACATAAAAGAGCGCCTCTGAATGCGTGCGCGTATCGTGATTTTTTTCCTTCTAATTTGCAAGCCAAGACGAACGAGTATCATGCATAAGCAATGTGCATGCAATACAAACAACAACAAGAACCAAACACAACCGAACCAAACGAGTACATGTGATTCGCGAATGCTGGCGGTTCACACAGATTAACATGAACAGTTAGTTAAGCAGTGCGCAGTCAGAACTCTGCGCGACTACTGCAAGATTTTTGCAATACAACACACACACATACGCCAGTCTCGATTTTTCCAAGTTTCGCAACAACAATTAAATCGAATTAAATCATAAAACCGCTTGCGCGTAATCGACTTTCATCATATTTAATTATTTAATTAATTGCACTGCGTCGCCGCGCTGTCATCATCGAATCGATATTATTTAATTAAATAAATTGACAAACGATCGTCGTTCAATAACTTGGTGATCGCGAATTGTAGTGACAATTAGCTAAAAAGTTCGTCCTGCAATTGAAAATGACAATAATTGCACTTTCTCATTTAGTCTAATCATTCGTCGTCGTTGACTGATTCACTGATACACCACTTCGTGTCAATCTTGAATAAAAAGTAATTTTCCTTCAACAAAACGTGTTCAATCCGAGAAACTCTCTATCACGAAGAGAGGAGAAACGTGTGTTTGTAGCGGCATCATCTCTATTCTAATCATATTCTAATCGGCAAATGTTTCGACATCCATCCATCCATCCATCCACATCCAATAATAACAAAGCCATCGCGCAGCACACGATTACGGCTAATTATGGGAAAATGCAAAAACAACGAGCTCAACGAGCGCGCGCGAGCGCCGCCGCTCTCATCATCATCATCATCAGCGGCGGCAATGATGGCCATCATGATGGCTGCTTGTAATCATCGTATTCGAACAATGGCCACAAGAGCCCGGCTTCATTCTTCTTCTTCCACTTCTAACTAGCAGCATTATAGCGTCTCAAAAACTTAATTAACACGCTCATTTAATTTCACCTAATTTTCGCAGTAAAGTGTTAATTACTGCACTTTATCTATTTGGAAATTTTCGCTAATTGTCTCTAATCATCATCTCATTATCAACCTTTTTTTCTTCCTTCCTTCCCCCTCTCTTTCTCTCTCTCTCTCTCACGCACACTCAATCTACATAAATTAATTACCAATTAATTCATCTTATTTTTCTTCCTTGAACTTTCAACTTTTAAACTCATAAAAAAGCAGGAATTAATTAAATCAAAATCGTCTAAAACACCAAACCGAGCTTCCAAGTTTGATTTCATTTCGCATTTGTTCCGCATACGAGGAGAGCAAATAAAGCAAGACACACGCGACTATTGCAGTTTGTACTTACTTGCTTACTTAGTTAGTTACTTAGCCAACTCAACTTATTCATTCGCTCGGCTATTAATTAATTGCCGCGTTCTTGATTTTATGCGATACGCGATATGAAAAGTGACTCCGCATGTGACTCATTAAAGTGGCTTCAATTGTCGTTGATTATTTTGCTCCACAAAGAAAGAGACATTATTCAAACATACTGCTGCTATGTGTGCAAAATATTTCTTTGTAATTGATTTACGACGAGTGCCCGCATGCCAAAAACATTAACAATTTCCAATCACTCCTCCAACCGATATACGTCATCCAAGCATAAAATAAGCGCTTTCACCACCCGATGGGCTCATGATAATCGAACACAAATGTGAAAAAAAAAGTCTAATGCATTTTGAGCATAGTATGCGCGTAATGATGCAATCGAATGATAAAAGCAACGAATATTGATTTGACGTTGAACAACCTTTCACCGCTGGTGTGCCGCCGCCGCGGCGCGAATAAAATACCATCGAACTATGGAATTTTGAGTGAACGTACTATGCGTACAAAGTATGTATGCAAGTAACCAAACCAACCAACAACAACATCACATCATGCATTAACTCCAAGTAAGAACGGCGCACAAGGCTGTTTGCTGCTGCTGCTGTTACTGCTGCTGCGCACCGCGGCATCATCATCCATCCAGCAGCAGAGTTTGAGAGTCAGCGCAAACGCCAAGTTGAACGAACGATCTCTCTTCGCGCAATGCGCGCACACGAGCAACAACAAACAACAACAAACACTCGTTCAATTTCAATGAGAGAGAGCGTACGTGCATGCGTGCGGTGTGCGAGCTTGCACACATAAGCGCCCGCGTTCATAAATTCGTCGAATTAGACTTAATTATCGAATCGTACGCGTTTGCTCATGAACCACACACAACTGACTTTCCTAAATACTTCTTCCATGCAGCGGCTGCAGCAGAGAGTGGCGTGGCGGCTCTCGAAAACTTTCAAAGTCCGCAAAAGTTTTTGTCTTGTTGAAGCTTTCACAAGGTCAATCAATTAAGAAATAAAATAACGCCAGTGCTGGACTGGACTGGCAGTCGAGTCGTTCAAAAAAACACTTACGTCAAACAGAAAATCCTTGTATTAAATTAATCAACACCACAATTGCGCGAACAAACGCACACAACTCGCTTCGATCGGAACGCGTTTCCAACTTAAGTAAAAGCTGGCTCGCTTGCTCGGTCGGTCGATTGGACTGACTGACTAACTGACTCGCTGGGCTGACTGGCTAGCGCGCGCGCACAATGTAACGCGCGCGTTCCGTTCTGTTCTGGCGGCGGATATTGTATGTTTGCGCGAAACGAGTTTGAGAGCGCGAGGTGCGCGCGCGACGTACTCGCGCAACTTATGCTCTCGGCGAGGAGCAGCTGGTGGAAGAAGAGGTGTACGTTGACGATGGAGACGACGGCGACGGCAACGACGACGACGACGACGGCACCGCTCAACGCGACCGAATCAATTCAACTAAGGCTGGGTGCAGTCGAACGCCGCTCGCTTGCTGCCTCTCACCAACACACGCTATCAATACACTATTGTCGTACGTGTACGCTGCTTGCTTGCTTGCCTGCCTCCTCTCCATCCACATCCACTCTCTGGCAATCGGACGAAACCGGCGGCGACGATGTCGATGCAGACACACACACATCCACACGACGACGGCAGCGGCAATTACAGCCCAGCGAACGACCGAATGAAATAAACGAACGAGAACCAACAGACAAGAGAGCCGCATTCAGATCGCATGCCAACGCATGAGCAACACGCTTAAAGTCGCGCCGAGCACCGCTCTCTTATACTCCGCGCATCGGCTTTGTTCGCGCACGTTCTTGACTTAAGCTAAGCCATGCATGCACCATGATGATGATGATGATGATGTAGTCGGCGCTCTACGCGCGCGTTCCAGCAAAATCTCTCATATGCTGCTGCTTGCTTGCCGTGTCTTTCCCTTCATTTTAAAAGTCATCATTTGTTATTAAATAGTTTACTAGTTTAACATTTAACACGAATTAAATACGTGGCCATTGGAAATGTTACCAACCGGAATTTATAACATTTTTTTCTCTCCGCTATGAACTTTAAAATCGCCGCCGTCCGTCAATCCACCAAGTGAAGTAGTTGGTGTAGTGCATGTAGTAAGTAGTAAATTGTAGTGTTGTTACACTTTGCGCAAAGAAATCAATTTCGTGTCGTACTTGCTCACTACTTATGAGCAAACCAACATTGTTCTGACCCACTTTAGCGCGTGGAAAAAGTCCGCATCGAGTAGCGCGGTGGTGCACGATGCAGGCAAAGTGCAAAAATTTCGCAAATGTTTGGCATTTCCACGAATACACTCCAACCAACCAACGCTTCGCTATTGCTGCATTGCTTTGCTTACACATTACTCATTACACACGGCCGCCAATTGCCAATTTCACATTGTGCGGCGAGCGTGAGCGCTATCAACGTATTTGATTGAACTACATACATCACTGATTGAGATACAAGCAACGGCCAAGCAATACTCAATTCGTTCGTTCATTGCATTTCATTTCTGGCGACTAGGGCAATAGTACATGCAGTAACCTCCTCATCATCATCATCATCATCATCATCATCATCAACTCATGATGCAGTTGCACCGAGTGCGGAGTGCATTGAAAAGGTGGTTTGCCTTCACTTCGAATATGACTGTGTGCATCAGCTGATAAGAGCGAAAGTAATGTGTTTCGCCATTCAAGCGCCGCCGTTTGCACTTACGTATACGTAGTTGAATGCGCGTGCGTCATGCGTGCATAAACTAAAGTTTGGTGACACTTTGTTATTTATATACTTCGCCAAAGTATTATTTATTCCCGGAATTTGTTTATAATTATTGCACAGCATGCGTGCGCGAGCGCAAGCGGTGATTCATACGCGCGCGCGCGCACTCACCGCTGAAAACCCCGGCGAGAAGGTTGCTAATTGTATTCTAAACAAGCCTGTCAGCCTGTTTGCTCAACGAATAAAGTGTCAACTCAATTAATGCTAAAGTACACCAACTAAGCATACGCGTTTGCATCGCGCGCACAAATAATTCACCGGGTTTGCGCTTTGGCTACTTAAGTAAATACTCGCGCAATTACACAGTTGAGCGTATTTCGCGCGCCGGTCAGAAACAGGAGAGGAAAAGCGTCAAACAATTATTTTGTTATTAATAACAAGTAATGCGTTACATAATTAATTGCACGACGAGCATTTGTGTCACGGCTGCTGCATTCATATGCACATCGCATTATACGATTATTTGCACATTGTGTGCGCATCACCACCGTCACCACCACCTCTACCACTGTCGCCGCCAGCGCGTAAAACTCGTTGAATATGCCGAGAGGGCGGCTGCTTATTGCATCGTATCACGTATTATTATTACTAAAATCGACCACCAATGCACACTCAGCAGACAAGTGCATTCTAAATATATTTAAAATACATAGCTTTGAAAATTAGTTTGACCACAATTTAATGTCAAAGTTGAACAATTTTCGACACATAAAGATGATCGAAATATTGATTTGAATTTGTGCAAGCTATTTAACCGTCTCATAATTATCTCACAAGAAAGCCAAATATATGTATCAAATGTCCAATTAATATAGAATATGATGCTAAGCTAAAACTTTGAGAATTGTTAATAGTTTGAGTTTGATGAGATATTACAATTTAAGATATTTTCCCTTGTCCAGAAATTAGGAGTTAACTTTTTGTTTGTTTGCTACGTTGTGGAAAAATGAGACCCTAGACGCATTGCAAAATTATGGTACGATTGATTGGAACTGAGCACGTCCTGGAATAATTTTATAAGATGTTTTAAGACGAAAATTCCACCAGTTTACAATAATTCTTTGATAAAATTCATGCGATTTTGGACACAGTAACTACTGTTCATAGACTGACACATCTCACTCGCGGAGAGCTGCGGAGAGATGCATAGTACCTGAGTTCATTTTGACAGATTATGATCAATTTTTCTAAAAACCCAAATTTAAAATTTTATTTTATCTCCTTGACAATTAAATGCCTATATCTCGTGATATAAGAAGCACTTTAAATTTGTAAAATTATTTTTAACCAAAGTTATTTTAAAGTTAATTTTCCATGGTAATTATCATTTATAGTTATTCGGCTCTATACAAAAAAAATATGAACTTAAATTAATGACTCCTATTACGTATAAGATGCGTTTAGAAACAATTGATTAGATAGTTTATTTCTTAAAGTTTAATTTTACATCTTAAAACGCACGTTTGCACAATATGACGCAAAGTTTTAGCTCATTTCAGTCATAAAAACGCTTTCCTTAATTTATGACATCGAATGGTAGACAATAAAATACATTCAATCATATAATTCGAATTATGACAATCGGTTCATTGCTTTCTGATTTACAACCGTTTACGGAAAAACAGCGCATTTTTGATTGATCAGTGCGCGTGCGGTGTACCGAGAGAAAATCGCTATAAAACGGTGGAAAAAGTGAAATTCTGTATGCAAAACTATGATGGCATTCCGATCGCAAATAGCGCAACACAATTTGCCGATGAAGGTATGCGCATTCGCTGCGCTAATCGAAAATCCGCGTTTTCTCATTTTACTCCAACGCGACGCGGCGCTCAACCAATAATGATGGCATCGGCCGGAGCCGTACAAGAAACGGACACAACAAATTCGTTCGCATTTGCGCGAGCAATCGTTGATTTATGCTCATCAAATGCGCAAACATTTATTCATGCGGGCGTTTTCTACGCCACTCGTCGCCGGCACACACAGTTCGACGACGAACGACGAGTTCGTTGCCTGCCATTATGCCAACTTCAATTATTCGTACACATTTCATTCGTTTCATGTGTGTACCGAACTAAGCTTTTTTTTTCTCGCTATCTATTATTGCCGCCACGCGCGAGCGCGATAAACTTCAAGCGGGGAAAATCGGCGATATTATTTGCAAATGTTCGCTTTAACACTGTTTAATATTCATTAGCCACTCATGCATTCCCCTCCTTGGGGACACATTGTTAATGTGCCGAAAAACAAGTAAAATGACTTCCGGTTTAATTCATAAAATTCCAGATTTAGAATCACAGGGTACTCACTCCCGCATTCTCCATTTCCTCTTAACACGACCCAATTTGATTTAATACATTTTTTCTCGCAAAAATCTCGTTTCAATGCAAAAACAATTCAAAGAACCGAATGCGATTCTAAACGTGCTTCGAGCGTAAACAAATTCGTGCGCATATTTTTAGTTGGAAAAGCGCTCATTACGAGCGCAACCATTAAAAATGTCAGCGACTAAATATTAATTCAACAAGTTACAAATCGCTAAAATTGTCAATTGCGCTTGACGCCTCGCCGCGCCGGCCGCGCGACGGGATGCTTAATGAAGTTGTAAAAATATTGAGCAATGCTCGTGAAAAACCAGGTTGCGTGCGTGATATTTATGAGGAGCGCACACTCGCATTAAATATGCGAAGCGCATTTGAATTTTTAATGCGTGGCAATTTTTTTCAATGAAACCAAGCACATACACACGCGTGCAACATAAATGCTAAACCATCTTGCTCGATGGCGGCTCGAGCTCATGATTCGTCGATGAGTTTATGATGATCTGGAGTAATTTATAATGCAAATGTTCAAACATGTGCGTTTCGTGGGAGCCTCACGCGATTTATGTATGTCTTCTTGGGCCTTTTGTCTTCGTAGCATTATTATTATTATTATCATCATCATCATGAGCATTCGGCTTCATCATCATCAAAGTGTAAAGCTTCACCAATGACTAAACAACTGAATTGCAAGTGAGTGAGTGAGTGAGTGAGTGGAGGAGGCAAGGTCGTTGTCTATGCGCATATTATCATAGTTTTGCAAAGCATTAGTACCATTCCTTTGTCTTTGGTTATTCCCTCGATAGGTCATTCAAATAAGAGCGAAAACGGAATTTACATTCAGTAAATTTCCATTTCTCAATAAATGAAAACCACCCGATTTCATCCGAATGCGAAAAAGTTAAGAAACCACAAAGATATGAGTAATACATTCTATTGTACAAGTAAACTGGCTTAACATTTACTCTTATGGTGAAAGGCCACCCGCACCATAATTACTCCAGGTAAATCTCGCAAAATATTATATTGGTAAGTTATTCAGAGTGAATAATCCACCTTTTCGATATGGCATTTAAAGAAAAGTAAAAATTAAATTTGCATTTGATCAATTTTTTGAAAAACGACTAAGATAGTGTCATCTCAAGTAAAAAAGGTTACGCTTTACTTTTATAGGATGAAAAAGGATGACCTTCGCCGAAGTTAATATGTAACCTCGCAAAACATGAATTAATAATCACACTTCGTCTTTGACTATTTTCTTGATAAGGCATTTAAATAAAAGGGGCAACTGAATTTACGTCAAATAAATGTCTATTCTTCAATAAATGAAAACACTAATGCAATAAAATTGAGAAATTCAACAAAATTCGCGGCATTGATTCGAAAAAATGAGTACTTTTTAACCCTTAGAAAGTGTATCAGTAAAATTAATATATGCACATATTTATCTAACTGGATGACCAGCGCATTGCACGATGGGCCAAAACATCTAAGCCAGAAACTACCAAGCCAACAGGCAGACGGACCATCTCTTTGGTCAGACTCGTGGACATCGAAATCACAAGAAACATCCGATGCGTGAAAATTAACAAGACCAAGTCTTATTTAAAAAGAGAGAGGGGCATATTTATCTAAATTATGCGAAATATGACTTCAGTAAGTTACGCAGATTGAGCAATCAAGCTTGGTCTTTGGCTTTTCCTCGATACGTCATTCTTTCTATTCAACACATTTTTGCTATTCAATAAATGAAAACTTTCCGCAATCATGTTAAGAAACCCCCTGACCAAAAAAAAACGAGCAAAATTAATATTCCCAAATCTCGTGAAATATTACTTAAGTACGTTATTCAACGTGAATTAATCACGTCAACTCATTTACAAGCTCGTATAAAAAGTATTATTAATTTGAATCAACGCGTGTGCGTTAATTATCCATCACACCTACGACCAAATCAATCACCAAGCGCCATGTCGCCGAAACAATCACAATCGCCCCTCATCGCGACAGTTAATAGTCGCGCATAAAATTAACCGTAAATTGTAGCAAATTTCACTTACGCTATATCAAGCCATATTACACATTCGAAGTGCATCTCGCCTTCATTGCGCCGCAAGTAAATCACTTTCAAGCAAAACACTCACCTGCAACAAAACGAAAACACAATTAGTCGGTACATTACAATCGTCCTAAACAATAATTTATGCCATTAAAATGTATCATCATAAATTTGTGTATTCCCTATTTGTGTATTCGTTTATTTACCGCGCTCGCGCGCGCGCAAAGGTTTCAATCATTTCGCAATGACAGTATGTAAAACACTCTCGCAAACAACCTGCGCGAATACGGAACGGCCATTTATTTTGTGCGCGAACGCGCTCGCAATCGCTGCAATTCTTTCGTTGCAATGTACAACATGTGTGTAATAAAATGATGCTCAATGAAGTTTAACAACAAACAACAACGTCGACAATGGACAAACGACAGAGAGAGATATCCATCTATAAAATAAAATTCGCACATAAAATATTGTATAATCAATTATAATAAGCCGTAAAGCAAGCATGTTAATGGCACATTTTGTTAAACAAATTCCAAGCGTTCAGCCTGCACTGCAAATTACATATACATATTTCTCCAATACGGATTATTAAACGGTTTTAAATATCAAATGCAAATAAAACACCATTTCATGTCTTTACGGCTAAATGCGGCTAAATTTACGCGTTTTACGCTCTTTCTAAAAATATTAATTCCACACAAATTTTTCAAGTGACTGGCAATCAACTCTGTCTGTATACATTTGTTGCTATGCGGCGCTGCGAGTAAAAAGAAAGGCACGAATTTCCTGCTTTCACTTTTTGCTCGGACAGAGAGCACCCAGCAGCGGCAGCCGCAGCAGCAAAATTCGAACGCGTAACTTTTTGCGAAACGCGCAAAACGTTCACCCATAACCGACAGAGATACACTTGCATCTCGTCCACCATTCGAGTTGGGCAAAATCATACAAAACGTTTCGCGAAACTTTCGACATTCCCTTCTTCATGCCTGCCAGCCAGCTGAAGAAATAAATGTCGAGAACAACCGAGTAAATGCCTTTGCTCGAGAAACATTCGCAGCCGAGTTGCTGCTGCTGCTGCTGCTGCTGTCGCTGCTGTTATTCGTCGATATTCGATGGGAAACTTTATAGCAAACGAATCGTGCGACTGTGAAACGAGACAAGAACAGCGCGCGCGCGCGCTCGCGATTACTTCGCAATCGAAGACTCATAATTATTAAATAAAATAAATGTCGAACGGTCATTCAATGAGTGTGTGCTTGCCTGCACGGAGAGAGCGCGTCATTTCGTTCCGCGGTGACGTTACGTGAACGAACGAAAGAGCGTGCACAGCGCATAAATGCATCGATTTCTAATGCGTGCTGTGTGCACTTATTCAATGTGCGCATCTTGCATCAGCACTTCGATCGAACGATGAAGAAGCTTCTGCTACTTCTTCTTCTTCTTCTTCTTCATCTTCTTCACCGCCAACTCGCGAGTCGATCGCGAGACAAAAACTTTTTAGAATGTGACTCGTTTGCAATCACCCACAATCGTAAAACGCGACGTCCTTGTGTGACTTTTACCTTTTTACTTATTACAACTGCCATACTTTAATACCATTTGCAAGCCGCGTGCGCGCGCGCGCACAGTTGAAAGCAAAACGTACGTACGTACGTAGCGTTCAAGTCATTATTACTTATTAGTAGTTTCGTACTTTTAATTGCTTTTCGAAAATACAGCCGTGCTGCTGCTAAGATTTCAAAGAGATAAGCTGCTCTGCGTGAACGCTGGTTACGCAGCGGATTTATTGAGTTTCCGGGAAATTTTATGCAAATTTATTTCAACGGAAGCGCATTCCGCTGCAGCGGCCGCGCTCGCGCTATTTTGCAATCTCGCACGGCGGCGGTGGCCGCTCTCAGCTGGCTCGCTCCTTCGCTCGCTTGCCGGCTGTGTGTAGCAAATATTAACCGATCCATGGAGGGCACTCTTGCTTTGTTTTGATTGCTTTTGCTTTTCGCTTCTCTCTATTGGAATTTGCAATCAGCTATCAAGCTATTTTTAATACGGCCACGACTATTATTAGACTCGTTAGTCATAAAGTCATATTCAATGGCAAAGCGGCGACGAGTGCGGCGCTTTCATTCGAATGAAAAATTAATTTATGATTTTCATGCGCGCTTCAATTGAATTTCAATTTCAACGTAAAACCCGGATTTGTTTGTTTATTTTTAGCTTCACACCTAACAACCGACCAACCTCGTAACGAATATATGATATCCTTGTCAAATTCGTTGAATAAAATCGCGTGTTAATGTAGTCAATAATTTTAAATTCAAAATTCACAATCAACTTTAGCGGATATAACTTATTTCATCCAAGACAACAATAAATAAAATTATTCCGTTTCGAGATGGAATATTACTAAATTAATTTTTTACTTAACAACTATTGCTTAGCCCCTAAATGCACTGCAACAACTATGTGGTGGCAGTTTGGGACTCACTGACATATAGAAGCTTAATACATTTATTACATAATCAATTTAATATTAAAATTCAATATTTAAATAGCTATAAATTATTTTAATTTTATAATTCATAATCAATCGCAATGAATTTATATCTTCAACTGTAACAATATGCGGGGTTTTAACAATGTTACATTAATATATAATCAATTTAATACGTATTAAATATGACTTGATATTTAGTCCTAAAAGTGAATTTTCGCATATAGCGAAGCAATCACCGTATTTCCAACACAACATGACTTTATATCAAGAAAAATAAATCTAGCGTGCACCTTATGGTGCAAAGGTAAGTTTTATTCAAACATTAAAACTTTTCGACATCGTCTCCTTAATAAACCGCCTGTAAATCCATCTTATAATCAGTCGGAATACTCTACGAATCACTAATTTATCGTTGAGAATTCAATAATGCTACTATGAATTATATTAACCACAAACGAAAATTAGAATCTGCAACTACGTAAAAATTCATCTTTCTAAAAATCGTCTTGAAAATTGAGATGCGTCTTATCGTTGTTACAATCGAACCCTGCTGTCTCACTGCGACTCACTGCGACTTTCTCATCATTCATTTATGACCTAACATGATCCATCCGCGTGTATGTGTGCGCAATAAACAACTACGACTATTGATTTATTAAATTCATTCACTTACCACTTATAACCAAGTGGTAAGCCGGCTTTATTTAACTACTTAAAGCAACTTGCTAATCCGCTACCGATGATGATGATAATGATGATGCGGCCTTTACTTTGCACAACTCTTTGCATTTGATCGTCGTTGTCGTCGCCACAGCCGCAGTCGTAGTGCGCGAACGTACGTACGGGACAATTAAATATTGTTTAATGTGCGCTGATGTTGTAGCTCTGGCTAAATTTATGTAAACACCTCTATCATGCCCGTCTAGCCAGTCTGCGCATCACTCACTGATTGCATATACGCCAGCCAGTTATTATTATTATTATTATTAGTATTATTATGTGCTGATTATTATCTCCGAATGTGATGAGCATGCTGCGCACAGCTGCAATTAACTTTTTTATCAACATGAGAAAGAGAGTTCGCGTCTCTAGCCGCGGCTTATAATTTTAGCCAATAATTTGCCATCGTCCCACAATAGCCTGATTATTATTTACCTCGATTTACATATGACAATGCGCGCGATATGATTGCGTACGCGACGGCTGATTTACTTTATTGCGCTCCGAATGGATGATGAATTTGTACAAAGCAAGGCAACTTTTCATTTTTCCGCGAAACCGAAAGTCCTCACTCTCAGCAACCTTGCATTCAATCGCAGAGCAAGCAAGCACACCACCATCTACGTGCTATTTTTACATGCAATCGACCATTGTCGATCCATTACGGATTTTATTGTTTTCTATTTCAATTCGCAGAATAGTCCGAGTCCAGTCTAGCACAGCGCGCGCGTACAAAGCTCACACTCCTTCTCTTCTCTTCGTGTGTGTGTGTTTTTTTTCGCAAACGTGTGATTATACTACGTGCAATAATTTAAACAAATAACAAAACGCAATCACTCGTCGCTCATTACTAATCCAATTTATCCGATAATAACTATCCAAAAAGATTTTCTCACACGTTAAGTACTCGAATATGTGTTTGAAATGCACGCAAAGTAATTACACGCATTTGATTGACACTTAACCTCTCCATTTACATGTAAATTTATGTTTATACTCATTTATTTATTTATTTTTGCGCGCATGCAATTACGGCTCTCTCGAGTGTTGGTTAATTAATCTAATAAGCCCTTCTATCAATAATCCTTCGCGCCGTGCAACTCGGCTGTCTATCAACAAATTGCGAAAGATTATTACGTGCAGCGGGCTAAAGCTCAGCAGCAGCAGCAGCTCGCTTGCAGCTTTGCGACCGACGATGAAGCGACCAACGCGAGAGATCAGTTCGCTTAATTAAAGTTGCAAACTGCGCTCATCGTTTTTGATTAAGTCTCGATATCAAATATCAATTAACAGAAATTATCGCCGAGAGCGGCAGCAACAGCAGCAGCAGCAACTCAGCCAGTCAACCAGTCAGAGAGCCATTCAGCCAACAAGCCAAGCCAAGCCAGCAGCGAGAGGCGAGCCGATTAGTTGCGCAATAAGTTTCACTTTTTATTTTCATACGTACAATCTACCTATATATGCATTCTGCTGCAATTGCATCTTTGCGCATTACAGCGTTTTTATCGCCGCAATAAATAAAACACGCATTAAAACGTACGAACAATGACGTGCAGCGAATGCAATTAACATTCCGCATTTTGCCATTATGCAACATTAACACACATTTTCGGCTCAGCTCGATCATGAGGGGGAATCGTTTAATTTGCAATATGAGCATTAATATGGTATAAAGTACGGCACGCAGTTTCATTATTACGACAGTGAAACTAAATAAACAAATCCCAACATAAACTGCCAGAGTTGATAAGTGTGTACGAGGAGGTGAGGGGAATCATTTGCGATGTTTCTATTTACGCTGAATATTGATTACTTTTTTCACGTGTACAATTTCGCCGAATTTTATAACGTTCAAAATACACTGCGTACGCAAGTAGATAGGTCATGAATGGAAATAACTATTGCGTTTGGACTATTTATGTTAGCGTATTATCGAAGTGAATTATATCAGCATAGTGCTAATGAAATACTTCCCGGAATAAATTGTTTAATTAAATAACTTCATTGTTATGCATTGCGCATAAAGTGCAGTATTTCTGAAAGTAACATACACACACGCTAGCTGTGTGCTGTTGTTACGCATTGTATCCTCATGCAAACAGTCTGGGTTTTTCTCCAGGCACAAAAGCAATTCCCACTTCGTGGAATTGTTTACGTTCAAATTACTTAACGGACTGCTCATCAACGTTGCTCTCAAAACAATAACGTCCATTTACTTCATTTCTTATGATAAATATGAAAAATGAGTGAAAATAGTACTCACCTCGTAGAACCTCCAGATTGTCGCCCATTTGGAATTTGATCGTAACGCCTGGATTGACATGGAAGAGCACAACGTACTCGGAATTATTCGGCGGCTGGCTGGGTCCCGCCGTACATCCCACATTACCACAACCGCCACCGCTGCCGCCGACGGTGGGCACCCCAAATTGCGGCGCTTGCGGTTCGAAGCCGGGTCCGAAATAAAAGCGCGCCGGTTGACCGCCATTCGCGCTCGGATCGCCAGCGTCCGCCGGCGCCGCCGTCACGTGCGTCGTCTGTATCGGCTGCGGAAACGTGCAGTGGTGATGATGGTGCGAATGATGAAAATGATGCGATCCGCCGCCTCCATGATGGTACGACCGCTGCTTCCTCGGCGGTCCCACCGAGTAATTGTTATTATTAATACTTCCATGGCTATTATTGTTGCTATTACTATTCGTCTGACCGCTGTTCATATGGTGATGATTGCCATTACTACTATGATTATTATTATTGTTGTTGTTGTTATTGTTCAAATGACCATAGTTCTGATAGGTCGCCATCGACATGCTGGCTGGGTCGCCCATACCCGGCAGGTCGTCTTTTACCTTCACCATTCGCAGTGCCTTATCTACAACAAACAGCAAAATTCAGATTACAACAAATCATCATCACCAATCGAAGCGCGTCACCAATTTTGCAGATAGAATTTTGCCGCGATAATCACTTGGCCAATTAATCAAAACCGTTCGAGCAATTCTGGTAATAAGGGTGCCAACATGCACACGAGTATTTTCCAAACTGTCATCACGAAATCAAATGCCAAAAATGTGGTTTATTGCTGATGTATGTACGTACGTATGTGTACGTATGCATGCGTTGCATGCGTGCGAGCAAACACAAACAAATTTTGATACGACTAGTCGTCCAACATGACAGTTAACGCGCGTCAACAATGCGTACGTAATACGAGAGCATAAACAATTTATGCAATTTCACTATCGCGCGTGGGCGGCAATCGTCGTGCGTCATTCTCTCGCTGCCGACGTACCTGCAACCGAAAACATTTTTACGGCCGTTTGCGGACGTCAACAATGGACACACTGAAACTCGAATAAAACAATACGGTAACAGGTGATTAATCACGAAGTTCAATAAACGCGACGTCGGCCGACGGTTCACGCGTCACATACGCGGCCAGCACGAAGCGACTGATTAAACTTGTAAATACTTCGTACACATACAGAGCGCAGGCTTAATTAGCCGGCAAATGCGCTGCATGCCTAATTTACCATCTATCAGACGACGCATAAATCAAATATATACCTGCTTGCGCGCAAAGTAAACAACTTTTTAATCATGATTCCTGCAGCGCGCGAATCATTGACCAACAACAGCAGCAGCAACAGCACAGCAACATTCAGCTTTTCAATTACGCATGTGCAGCGCAGCGCATTTTCGATGCAACCCTATGATTACGAGACATAAAAATGCGCTTTTTTACGTCGTGTTGTGGCCCACATTAAACCCGCTCGAGAGGAATGCGATTGCGTGCGCTGCCTGCGCCACCCGGATCGTATCGAGAGAAACGTCGTGTGCGATTGGATTCGCCAGGTAATTGCATCCGAATCGAACGAATCTCCGCCTAATTATATCAAAAAGGCGCTCTGCGCGCCTGCGAAAAAATAAATCAAGAAATACAGCTATTATTGGCCGAAAAATTTGCATTCAATCATGCGAACCGGTTTCGAATGGACGAAAATATTTATCGTGATTTCCTCTAAAAATACACGACGCGCACGCAGATGGCCAATTTATTTACCTAGATGTGAAGTGTGTGTGGATTATAAAAACAATTAATCTCGCCGCCGTCGCCGCCGCCTCGCACACAGCAACAGCAATGGCGCACCACCCTTCGTATTAATATTCAGGACTTTGTGTTAATTTACGCAAATCACTTTATGCGCACGTATTGAGCCGGCAGAGCACACACAACCAACTTGGACGCTTTGAACTCACGCTTTAATTGCTGCTCATGTACGCGTGCGGCGAGCATGTTTAATTGATAAGAGCGTTTTTACGCTGGCAGCGCGCAGAGGCGGCATCCCCGCGGTGCGAGTGCCGTGATCGAACTGTCGCCGCCGACGCAAATTTGATACAAGAGTAGTGCCAGACGCCCGCGCAAATACCAGCCGCCAAAGCGCCGCCGCCGCCGCATTTGCTGCTACTCTTCGGGCACATACACTGTTGCTCTGTGACGCCCACGCGTTCAGCAGCCGGCTTTCATTCATCTGCCGCCCCCGTCAATGAGCCCTTTGCCCTTTCAATTCCGGCACGAATACCGTACGGATTTTTCGTATTTTCTCGCTGCGTCAATAATTACTATCTCGAGCAGTACTTGTTTCACGAGCTAAAAGCAGAAGGAAAATGTGTTAAATTAATTGAATTCCAAGCTGTAGCAAAGAGCATATTACGAATACAACCGGATTAGAACGAAATATGTAATGCAACGATAACGAAAGCATGCATAATCGTAATAAAATCAGCGAGTTGAATCGGCGAAAGCCGCAAAATCCATATGCTAAGCACTTCCCTGAGGTCTCGAATGCTGGCCGAGCACTATTGGAATGTGCATTAAGTGGTCATCCAGTTCAATTGTTGCGCTGCGACCCGGCAGTAACACTAACCCACAGAAAAATGCGTATTACCAATACGGCACATCAGACCACTTGGAAATAGCCATATGTTGACCAACATATGCAAGTGCAGACCCTTGTTTCGAACGCAACACTACGCACCAATTGCGATCATGCCGATGCGTGATTATTAATTAGCGGAATGTAATAGTGCACTGTTGGTTAGTTATGCTTTGCCATTCGTATAGGTTAAGTAATTGAACAATTAGTCTATCTGTAACATAAACAAGTGGCGGTTTGTTGGGTTATTTCCAATCGACATTCCACAGATGATGAAAGTGTATTATGATGTTCGAATCATTTACGTACGCCCACATGCCGATGAACTTCTACAAGCAATTACGCACCTAGTACACTGCGACTGCACGGATGTAATGCATTATGTTGTCGATTCAGCGTATTGTCAACAAATCCGCTTAAGAGCAATGTCGTATACAGCGTGTGTGTGCATTGTAATTGAGCTCGATGCGCTTGCATTCGACTGCATATGCACTATTGTGGACGCCTTAACCGCCTTGCGCGTACATGAACTTGGGATATCTCTGCAAGGAATGAGTAACATACCTGCTACGATGCACCAGTGGACGCCGAATTCGATGCAGCACGCTGGCAGCTCGCTCGCTGCGAATTTCTCGCCTGATGTCTGTTGATAATTGCACTAAACAGGTGCACCACATTCACTTCGCGAACATTCTAACCGCCATGATGTTTATTTTTATTGATTTACCTGTTCACCAATCCGCGAGCTTCAAATCTTACTTCCAATGTTTATGTGCGAGGGCAGCACCATCCAGCGCGTCCCCTTCCAAGGCCGGTAACATAAACGTCATCAGAGGAAGATTCCATCAAACATAACCTCGGACCAAAACAAACTCTACAAGATTATAAATTAATACAAAATGATGATTTAATGAGCATTGGAAATTTGATATGTCGGCAACAATAGTGTTATATTTTAATAATTTGATACATAACAAAAATGCGCGTCATGTACACACATTTCCAATCAGAAATAAAATACAATGTTTGAGACATAAGGTGAGAACCAGAAATTTGCATTGGTTTTTTATCATTTATGCGTAATTTTAGGTTCTTGAAGTTGATAGATTAGTTGAAATCAAATTGAGCAATTATGTGTAACACAGGAACAATGTGTTTCAATCATGGAGAAGTGTTTAAAATGTCCATTGCTGGGTGACCTAAACCTATCGAAAACAATAGCTTGAATGCATTATCAATAGTAGAGGGTAACTATTTAGTTCATAAACTTCTTTTTGGTAACTCTTTGGTTGCTTGTTGCTGCTCTATGCTACATGTATTTCTCAATACAAAAATTATTACTTTCTTACCTAGCTAACTTGTTAATTACTTCAAATGGACTTTTTCATTTCTTGAAAACACTACAGTATCATTCTCTACTATTAAACTACCATGTTCTTGTAGCATATGTATCCCAATTTGAGTGATAATTAAAGAGGTAGAAACTGCCAGCACACTTCTGGGCTTCAATACTTGAAAATGAAGCAGAAAAATTTCAATATACAATAGACTTTTGTCGCAATGAAATAAATTCTTTAATTAATGCATCTATATATTGATTCACTTTCAAAGTGTTTTCTATTTTTTGATATTGATTCATTTTAGGCAAAGTATGGGAAATTTATAAAATCCCCCAATTATGTAATTAATGAATTAATTATTTCTCAGATTTGTTGATGATTTCATTGCTCAACATTGGTTTCTGCTGCTTAGTACTTATTAGACTTACTTATTTTTTTTGCTTGTAGTATTGTAATTGTTATCTACGTTGCTAGATTACTCTCACTACCAAGTTTCCTCATCAATCCGCATTGTTCAATCAATGCCGTTCGCTATTATTACATATTGACATTTCATTGCAGTTGTTTAAACAATTTCAGTCGCTTTTAACCATAATACCTCTACCTTCTCATTGCCTATGCATCTATATTTTGTTTTGCACTCTATTTGTATAATAATATTATTATTGTTTCTCCATTCTGTTTTCAATTATCGTATTCCGCATAATTTTTTGCTAGATAATTAGTTATTTAATTAATTAATTATTGATTACGTTTAATATGTATATCGTTGAGAAAATAAACTTTTCTCTATAGCTAGGCAACAGGCTATTATAATATATCTGTGTTATCATCATCATCATTATCATCATCTTATTGTAGTTATTCGCATGGTAAAACACAACTTAATGACTAGGAATGTCTCGTGGAATTTGCTTTCTTTTGTTTATATCGCCATAATTAATAGTGTGGAATGATTGCAAATTCAAACAATGTATAACAATGATTTACACTACACATTCAACCGTGTGTATGTGAATTTCTTGTGTTTGCTTTATAACTTTATATCAATTCGCATTAGTTAAATATGTTGTATGTATATAAATACGCTAAGAAGGCTTCCAATCTTAATGTTTATATCATAATTAATTATTTATTGCACAGTTTTCACTAACTTTACTTGTGTGTCATTACGTCTTGCTAATTGTTGTAATTGTAGCAGTTTTAGAGTTTGAAAAAGTTCATTCTAATCGTCGTAATTTAATTGCATTGATTTTAATTTAATTTGTTTATCTGATATTATTATTTATTATTATTATTAAGCATTATTTGTTGCTAATTTGTTGAATTGGTTTATCAATTAGTTAATTCCATGTGTCATTTTAAGTTTAGAAAACGTGCTCGTTCGTAAGCAAACCAAACGTTGTTTGAGAAATCATTGCATAATCGCATAAGTTGCAAGTATTATGTATAGAGATTTTTTATTTATTATTATAGAGTTTATTTGTAACTGCTTAATCACTAATTTGTTGATTTTGTAATTGTTTTAGTCAGTGTGTCGATGATTGGTGAGTTCGGATGTGTCGCCGTTGCGATTCGGCGCCGCCACCTCGCAGCAGAGACTCTGCTTGACCTTTGTGGGGCGGAAGCGCGTTAAGAAGAACGCCGAGACCAAGATGAACAACTTGCACATGAGGGGGCAGAGGATCGCCTGGTGGATGACGGCGGCGATGCGATAATAGGGACCGCCGAACGGATCCAATATGGCCGGACATATCATGTGGTTGAGGTTAACTTCAGTAGGCTAAAAAACACCAAATAATTTGATTAGAATAATGAGAATTGATTGAATGCGTTTAATTTTAGCTGTACGTACAATTGCGATCGCTTGCAGCAATCCGAAATGATAGATTATGTTAATACTATAACTGAGCGCATTCCAGCTCAAGTCTGAAGACTCTTCAACGTTGTATACACCTGCAATTCAGATGGAAGGGTTGAGAAAGTGGTTGAATTTGATGAGTTTGGGATAATGCGTACCACCAAGACGTAGTAGATAATAAGGCACAACAAACATCATCCCGTGTTGGATCCAATAGATTGCCGCCTCCAACGGTAGCTGAAAGCCGAATTAAGCACTTTATTCGTTTGCACAGCGATCGGTTATTGATTAGTATCTGATAAGAGCTGAATATGAGAGTATTACGATTCGTGAATCGGTTTCCGGGAAGAGGAATGCTAGCAGTGGGCCGTTGAGTAGGTTTAGATGAAACCTGAAGACGGCGGTGACCATCCGATTTGGTGATGCGGCCAATAAATAAATCTGTCGAATAACAAATCCACAATAAGCTATTTATAACGTGATCTTTTCGTTGGCGGTAAACTAATTACCGACACTATCGCTAATAAAACACGGCAAATGCATTAGGGATAATACAAACATATGGCTTATTATTAGATAACTAACGAAAATACGAAAGAAAATGGATAAATATAGGACTTTATTGACATTGTATACACTTTACGGGTTATTGATTTTCATTCAACGTTTGAGGGAAAACTATTATGAGGATAAAATAATAAAAATACATCCCATGTAATTATAGTCCTAAATATCAAATGTCAGAGAGTCATTAACTCGCCAGGAATTTTCGGTCACTAATAATGTCAAACTTTAACGATCAATACAAACAAATAACAACATTAATGAGGAGTGAATTCCAACTCGAAGTAAAACATTGATAACAGTCGAAAATGATCGCTTAAACAATGCGATACATAAAATGTTTGTGATTGTAAAATCAATAGAGTCAAGTCAAATGAATAATTTATAGATTTCTCCCTTGTGTACGTTCTATTGACGTGCGCAATAATATCCAGACAATCTTTAAACTTGAAGCCATTTGACGGCTCGTTATTCAACTGCTCGTGGGCTTCTCGCTGTGTATTCATTCGCAGTTTGTTTATGCCCTGTTGCTGTCACGTGCAAGAATGACGAGTCATGCAAAATTAATTTCCAATCTTGTAAAATTTCCTTAGGGATTCGGCTTGTTCAAATATTAATTAATTCGTAAAAAACGACGGCGCGTCATGAGCAGAAAAAGAAGAGATGGATGAAATAATCTCGTGTTTATGTTCGTAACTTTAATATTTAAAAAGTCTGTTTAATACTAGATGTAGACAAGCATGTCATCAACGCTCATCTTTGTAGCTGGAAGAGCATAGATGACTGTTGAAGACTAAAGGTAAACAAAGAGTTTTGCTATAATTAATCCGTACTTTATTTTCTTTAGTCTTTAATAGTAATTTTTAATCTTCGATTAGCAGTTAAAAAGATCTTTACAAGGATGTTATCAACGGTCATCTTTGCAGCTCGAGGAGCAAAGATGACTGTTGAGGACTGAAGCAAATAATTCATTGATTAATTATGGCAAAATTGTTTGTTTTTCTTCAGCCTTCAATGAGATCTTTTTAAATCTTAAATTAATCTTTGCTTGGCGTAGAAGATTAAAGCAAATAACTGACGGATTAATTATGGCAAATCTATTTGTTTATCTTCTTTCTTTGCTCTACGAGCTGCAAAGACGACCGTTGATGAAAGTTATTTCATTCACCTTTCGTTTCTTTTTCTTACGAGCCAATCAACAATTTGAATTTAGTAAATAAGGTTAATTATAAGTGTGTGCTTACCTGTAATGCAGTAGCTACATGACAGGGATTGAAAAGATATATCACAGTGCGCGAGGAGAACTTGTATCCAATCTCCATACCCCAGATGAGCGACATAAGGACGAGAAGCGCACGCCGCCCGCCACGATCACGCCGCGCTCCGTACGCCGTCACCGGAAGTCGGATCCGCCGCAGGCTCCAGTGCAGCGTGCACGCGCACAACGCCAGGACGATCGCCGTCTCCACGCGGCGGTACGTCGGCTGCAGGAAATCGGCGCACTCCGGACCGGCATTCCTCGGCACTGTCTTGTTCACGCCGCCTAGCGCCCAATCCCAACTGACGCGCTCCATTTCGCGCGACAATCACTTAAGCAGTTTGCACACAAAATCTGTCACCGTCCTCGAACACTCTGCAACAACAATTCGTCCGCAATGCAATCAATTACCAATTTACGACTCAACCACTTACTTAAGTCTACTTATTATTTCCGTTAATAACCGCTTATTACACAACACGCGCGTTACGCAAGTCATCCATGACCTGTTCCACGTTCATAGGTCGCATACGTAATGACTAGGAAAACGATACATTAAGCATGCTTACTCGACATTAAACTTTAGTTTTTCGAATGATAAGTTGGTGCGCAATGTGTACTTATGTCTAGTGCTCCCAGCACTGATATGAGCTCAGCTGACGTGCTGCGCTTATAATCGTTTTGCTGTTCGATTATTCGTAAAAGCCAATGACATAATCGATTTCGAACAATACCTTCTTGTGTTTTAACAATAAATAATCAGTTCTAAAGTCCATATCAGAAGGTTGAGAGTTTCCGAATATAGTTTTCCGTGATTACGAGTGAGCATTGTAATCAAGGACGGCAAAAATATATTTAGATACTGTTTTTCTCACGGTGCATTTAATGCCAATGAAATCCAAACAGTTTCACGCTACTACGAATAATAAATCGCGGCCAACGTAAAGGAAAATTGCCAAAAAGTTTACGTGTGCATTGTTTTAACATACATTGATTTGTGCTGATAAATTGATCGTAAAGTCGTATGTTTAAATAATTAATTTAACGTGTTGCGCATGCGCTATTTACACATAAATCCTACGCCTGCATTTTACATGCGCAAATCGTGTTATACAAATTTAATTACGAATGATATTCGATACGCTTGTAACACTAACAGGATAATTGACTTGCCAATAATTCAATGCGATCAAACTAGATGGATACACATTATTCAAGCGAAGGATACCAAAAAGGACGACACGTGAACGATGTCAAGGATGAAAGATAAATATTACGTTTACCTTCGCCGCTTTAAATAAACTTTTAAAGTAATCCAATTATTAACTGTTTCGTCGATACGAGACGTATCATTAAGTGAATGCGAATGTAAATATACATAAATTCAATGTGAAAATGAGCTATAATTTAGCTTACATTAGAGTGCCAGTGTTGAAATATTAAGTATGCGCATCGTGAAAAATTTAAGTGTATTCTGTTAATGACGTTCAACATCCTGGGTTTTCCTCATGATTAATTTCTAGGGTCTTTCGAGTTAACTTTTCGCTCCCTCCTCCCCTCTCTTTTAACACCCGACGATACGAAACAAGGCAAACTAATAAAAAGAAATCAATGATTTTCCCATGTTATTCAATATTAGACTGCAATGTGATACGTGTACACTGACGTGTCATTCGCGTTTCCTGCATGCCGCCAACCGGAAACTTTCGCTTTGAGGGGTGCGCACAACTGTTGTGATTACCATCATTAACATCATGCTGACCTTGTAATTTTCAAAGGCCGACAATAATTGCGTGATTTTTGCCTAGTGTTTAACCTAAATCTTACCTAATGCATTGCTGCTGATGCGACAGGAGATGCACAATTGTTGTTCGCACTTTGTTTGTAATTTTACGCGTTGTTGGCGCGTCGTCGTTTAAGGGTTGGATGCTATATGCGCGAACGCAGGCGGCATTGGAAATCGGGAAGCGGCCGCATTGTCCTGCGACTCACTCGCCACCCCATCGCACGGCCCGCTGGATCCGGAAGGCTCGAATTGAATGATGGAAAATTTCTCGCGTTTCGCTTTGAAGTTTTTACAGCCCCCGCATTTCAATGCAGACAAACGGGCAAAGGCGCACTTTGATTTACACGCAAACGCACGCACTCCACTCTCGCTCTGCGCGCTGTGTGATTATCCTGCGGAAGATTTTAGGCACTCGTCCCGATTATCACAATGAGCATTCCACTTCCGGTCGGCAGCTGGTGGCGGTGGAGGTGGTCGTTTCGTTGTTTGTGCATGCAAATGTCTCTTCTTCGGCTGGGGGCTGGCTGCGCCTGGCGGTCGTCGGAGGCGGGCGCGACTCGTCGTTGTCGACTGCGTGCACCATCAGCGCGCGCCGGAATGGCGGTGGCGGTGGTGTGCGTGCCGGCAAACCAGCTGCAGGCGGCGGCATCTATGCAGGAAGCGATAGAAATCAATAAAAAATTACTGGCTACATACTTGCGCCATCTACACACACCAGATGCAACCTAACATCCTGAATTTTCCGCAGGATAATGACACTCTCTACTTGTATCATTATCCTTCCCACTCATCATAGAGTACATGGCGCCGCCTGGTGGCAACAATTTAATTGCAAACTTAATTTCTTAATTAACAAACAGGAATAATTAAATAAATAAGTGCGTAAAATGGTGAGAGAAATAATTGAGTTGGTTTCGAATAAAGTTAAGTTGACTTAAGTGGAAGAAATTCAATATTTGGTGAATAATAAAGTGAAAAGGATCATGACACTAATGCGCCAAAGGGTAATTGTTAATACCGAGCAAAGGTTGACCCTTGTTCGAGCCTGCCGCTGTAGGTCGTGTTGCATATTAGCAACAGGGGGTGGCAAAATGTCCACCACCACCACGGCTGCTGCCGACGGCAGTGTTGTTGCGTGCCAGAGAGAGGACGAAGCCATCGATATGGATCAGAGCGCTGGCTGTTTGCAAGACGTGACAGGAGGAATGCTTAAGTGGCATCAAGTGGTATCAACCGGGATGTGCGCTACATATATTCATGTATCATGTGAACCATCATATTCACCCTTTATCCCTTATAACTTATCCCTTTTCCTATACAAGCACACTTCGTTTATCACCGATAACCGAATCACCTACAAATATTTCGAGCATGCCCGATAAATTGTTTATATTTTTAATTAGCTTTCTCGCGGAATTTTTACATGAATGCGTGAAATTGTTGTTGTTGTTACACAAGTTTAATTTTTACACTGCTCGCAGCACATTTTTTGCGTTGATGTTTATTGCACGAATCTGCATGTAACTCGATTTGACGGGAATGCATGCAGTTTGCGCGTATTTACACGTCTATTATGCATTTATTTGCCGCCCCCCGAAATCCGGTGCGAGCGCGCAAATTTCGCGCATTTGCTTTTAGCGCGGCTCTTGTTTTTCGGGCGGTGCGGACTAGTTTTTTTTTGCTGTTTGTTGTGCGGAGAGTGTTTGGTTCCTCAGTTTGCATGCATATTTTCGGCGGTTGCCGAACGCAAATCGCATTGGCAATCACGTGCATTTTTTATACAGTTGCGCGCAGCTTTGTAATAAATTATTCACAGGGCGCTCACGAAATTGGATTGTTGCGCAATTTAATCACGCCGCAATCAATTGAATTTGGTTTGTTTAGGTGGAGAACAACAAAAAATTCATCGTTGGTAAATTTAATTAAAACAAAAACAATACGAGAAAATCAATAGAAATATTAGGAGGTTCTTTTTAATTATTAGGGCACATTGCAGTTATAGGTCCTACTGTGTACCTCATTGAATGGGCAGGTTCTATAAAACAAAAGAATTGTACAAGAGTATTCTAATTAAAACAATTAACCAATTACATTATTTAAAAAATAATGAATGAATTTTAACATTATTAAATTCAATTTTTAAATTAAAAACTTTTTTATACAACCTTCAATTATTAAAAACCAATTAGTTAATTTACCCCACAAACCCTTAAAATCATTAATAATTAACATATATCTCAAAGTATAAGCCGCATAACGATCAAAGATATATGTTGTTAACAGAAGGAAGGAATTGTGGAATCCTCCCCTAATTAAAATAATTAACAATTATTTATACAATCCTTACTTATTGCAAATCAATAGATTAAACCAACTCTTAATGCTTATAAATAATTACTATATACCCCAAACTAAGAGGGTCTGTCGCTTTTTTCAGACTAGAATTTTTATTTATTGTTAATAAAACAAAATAATTGCACAACTCTGCCCTAATTAAGACAGTTAACCAATTATATTTTTAAGGATATAATAAATTTCTCTCGTATTCAATTACTAAATTAAATATTTTCATAAACAACTCTTGATTAACAAACAAGTAATTACAATATATGTATAAAAAGCCCAAACACTCAAATGATTTGTTAAATTTATTATTTCTGATTTTACTGTTAACATAACTCACTTAAGCAACATTCAGTTCTAAATAAATCGATTAATTAATGTTGCTTAACAAATCGATTAATGAACTTGTAAGAACATTTAAAATCGCGAAAACTAAGTCAAACAATTATTATACGTTATGTTTTTTTAATTAAGGAAATCCAATTACTTGTTATTAATGTAGATGTTAATTTATCCTACAGATTCCGGATTTCCCGTATAAACTGTTGACCATAAAACGCAATCAAAATTAGTCGCCATTGAGAAACGGACTTTTTTACTATAAAAACAACGTAATTTTCATATAATTCATTTATTTAACCCTTTGCACTCTGTTATCGCCGCACTTGGGACATTTCACACTCATCCCTCATTAGATTTAGTCACAAACTTAAATATCGACTAAATTTTGTCACTTTCATGCGATAGGCTTCACACTTTTTCGGATAAATCTCCGAAACTAATCAACCAATTTTTAAAATTCAAATTAATTTCTATTCAATTCACACTACTTAAAAGGTGGTAAATGTGAATTCAAAACGCGAACTTCCCTCTGACATATAGCTTAAATGTGCACAGCGTACAAATATTCAATTCGACTATGTTAAATTCGAAAATTATGTACAATAAAACGTAATTGTCTAAAAATGTTCAAAATAAAAATCAAATAGCTTTATAATTAAATTTAAAAGTTGATATAAACATTTTTAATCAAATGAAACCGGTTGAATGTCGTATACAGCATGGATGGACGCGGGCAATGTGATTAAATTTTCATTGTTTGACGCGAAAAATATGCGATTCTATGTTTCATATGCAAATGATTTAGTTGAGTCATAGAGGCGTGCGCAAATATAAAGGATAATTAAAACCGTCACACGGAGAGACAATGCGAATATGGCGCACTCGCCAAAGCATTAAATATTTTATTGGCATGCACGCGCAGGTTTATTGCTTATGTCACGTTGTCCTTTCGTCCTTGCTGCGGCGCAATCTTGCATCGCCGCATCCTTGTTGCAGTCGCAGTCGTGCGTGAGCGACGTGCGCCCGCATATTATTCGCAATGTAAAATGCAAAACACATTGCACTCGACGCGTATAATAATGCCATTCAATATTGTGACAAAATGCAATGAATTTGCCTTATTTATGGCTTTTGTGCCACTCTCCATTATTGATTGTTAATAAATATGGATCGGCGCGCGAACAAACAAGTTTATTGCATAATTATTCAGGAACACAATTTTATTGTTGAATAATTAACAGATATAACGAAAAATATCATGCTCTCTTGATTTATTTCAAGCGGAAATTGAACAAATCGTACGTACAACTGCGTAATTGCATTTTTCGAGTTTAGTATGCTGGATAAAATATTTTAATGATGAATGCAATTTTTTTAAATTGGAAAAATCACAAAAGTCAGTATGTTTTTTATTAGTAATCAATAATAAAAGGATAAACAGATTAAAAGATTAGTGTGACTTGCTGTAATTGGGGGAATCGCATTAACAAAAAATTAAATTTATGGGAAAACTTTAATTCTTCCAAGAAATAATTGGGTGAGAAAAGCTAAAACACGAAGAAATTTTTTTTAAATTACGGGAGTTCTATTGAAAATTATTTCTGAATATATTCGTTTATTGATTTATTTGACAGAATCAGGATAAAATGATTAAAAGATTAGCGCAACTTCCTGAAATTTGGAAAATCCTACTGACAAAAAATAAATTTATGAGAAAATTAATTGTTTTCAGGAAAATAATTAGGTAAAGCGGTTACCATTAGAATATTCTAAAATTAGGGCTTTTTAAAATTAGGGGAATCCCAATAACAAAACATAAATTTGTCTAAGAAATAGGTTAAACAATTAATACAATGGTTTTACAATTGTAGAACTCCCCGTTGTTATTATTTGTTATAAATATATTATGATGCAAACATTAAAATATTAATGTGACTTCTTAAAAATAGGAGAATTTTCTTGACAAAAAATAAATTTATGAGAAAATTAATTATTTGCAGAAAAATAATTAGGTTTAAACTACGATTAGAATGTTCTTAAATTAGGGTAACTTTGTAAAATTAGGGAAATCCCATTAACAAAATATACATTCTAAGAAATAGGTTAAACAATTAATAGAATAGTTTTTCAACTGCAGAAATTCACTTTGCAATTAATTGTTATAAATATA